>JBBPBX010000925.1:0-31785 GCA_038048925.1 Garcialebias charrua | reverse complement strand
TATTATTATGGGTATTATTATTGTCTCTTTGGTTTATTTTTTATTTTTTAAGATACTCGTTCTTTTGGTGTTCAATTAAACGGACAGTACATTGTTAATATTGTACTTTTCACATTTCTTCTGTAATGTACTTCAAAAATCTAAAATAAACTTGGAGAAAAAGAAAAAAAAAGTCCAGTGTCAAGTACCCACAGTCAGTGATGGTCTGGGGTGCCATGTCAGATGCTGGTGTTGGTCCACTGTGTTTTATCAAGAGCAGGGTCAATGCAGCTAGCTATCAGGAGATTTTGGAGCACTTCATGCTTCCATCTGCTGAAAAGCTTTATGGAGATGAAGATTTCATTTTTCAGCACGACCTGGCACCTGCTCACAGTGCCAAAACCACTGGTAAATGGTTTACTGACCATGGTATTACTGTGCTCAATTGGCCTGCCAACTCTCCTGACCTGAACCCCATAGAGAATCTGTGGGATATTGTGAAGAGAAAGTTGAGAAACTCAAGACCCAACACTCTGGATGAGCTTAAGGCCGCTATCGAAGCATCCTGGGCCTCCATAACACTTCAGCAGTGCCACAGGCTGACTGCCTCATGCCATGCCGCATTGAAGCAGTTGTAGTAATATAGGAAGGGGTCAGTTTACTGACTTACCTATATTTTAGATGTATAAATTGGCAGGGTTTAGACTGAGATAAAAATACATCATTAATTAAACGAGTTCTCTCTTTTTCAGCTTAATACCAATAATTCTATACCTTGACCAGATGTAATTCACAGGAAACGTTAAACTTATGTTGGCACAGCAGGACTGCACCATTTATTTAACATAATTGTAAATTACATCACACATTTGTACATGATTGGTTGATTATTTTTCCTATAATTAACTTCAGCACAGATGAAATATAGGAACAACAGAACAAGTGAAGGATGATATTTTACTCATTTCTGCAGGTACATTAACTTAGTTTCTGGCTTAGGAAGATAAAGGTTTAGGAGGAGAAAAATGGAGGAAGAAAAGTTAAGAGTCGGAGTTATCTTGATGTGTTTAACCAGAAACATGGCAGCTCTCCGGCTGAACTCGGCTACACGTTGGTACCCTTGGCAAAGCATTTGACGACTTGTTACCTCGTGAAGATGGTCAGTCTCCCTCGGTCCAGTTTGGTCAGTTCGTTTACCGTTCTCAGCGTCTCCAGACGTGCGCCTTGACTCGAACCGAAAGTAACGGCAGCTCCTGGTGGTGTTGTTCAAGATAAGACGTTCCTTAAAGGAATGTCAATAAAGTGAAGCTTTTCACAGCTGGAAATTGATTTATAACAGGCATGTTATAAATCTTTTAACTGAATGACGAGTCCTTAGCGTGTGACTGGTGTTCATTCAGCTCTTTGGGGAACCTCATCATGGAATTGAGGTCCTCAGCAAACTCCGTCAGTTCCAGCAAAAGCTTAGAACTTTAAGGAAGGATCTGAGATCAGTGACTTGTTGTTCTTCTCTGATTGGTCCAAACAAACCAGTGGATGAAGGTCACTCGGATAGGAGAAGATCAGTTTTTAGAACAGAGAAGAAGTTGTTTAGAATGAAGACAGAGAAACAGATTAGACTGGAGCCAGCTTCATAAAACAACTGATTAAAACTGTGTTCTAACTTCTAACAAAACTGATCGAGTTCAGTCTGACATTAATTCACTTTCAACGTTTGATTCATCATATGAAGAAGTGATCATTATTTTGAAATAACATTGGATTTCCAACTTGAATTAAACAGTTTGAATTAAACAGTCTTTGACTTAACAAACATTGAATTCAATAATGCTTATACAAGTAACACAAGGTTATTCATTAACACAAAAATAGAGGAATAAGAGAGTCTCTTATGACTTATTGTGTTTTGATTCAAAATAATGTAATAAAATAGTGTTAATGTCTTTTTTCTGAGAGTATCAGTGAAAAGGTGTCACTGGGACAGTTCAAGTATCAGAGCGGGCACGGTCATGCCCACTACACAGTCATTTCTACAAAAGGATTCCCAACCAAGTATTGAGTGCATAACTGAACATAATTATTTGAAGGTTGACTTTTTTTGTATTAAAAACACTTTTCTTTTATTGGTCGGATGAAATATGCTAATTTTTTTAGACATGAATTTTGGGTTTTCATGAGCTGTATGCCAAAATCATCAATATTAAAACAATAAAAGACCTGAAATATTTCAGTTGGTGTGCAATGAATCTAAAATATATGAGTTTCATTTTTATCATTACATTATGGAAAATAATGACCTTTATCACAATATGCTAATTTTTTTAGAAGGACCTGTAGTCTGGTCCCACACTTAGTCCCCACCAACATGGCTACTGGGATCACTGGGACATGCAAACACCTCCACCACAATAAGGTGGCGATTCAACGGGGTGATTTTTTTTATGTGCAAGTGTAATGACCAGTTGTGTGTGTTTGTGGTGTGTGTGGGAAGGGAAGACCTTTCAGTTGGAAGCATTTTTATTTTTCTTCCAACTTTCAGGCTTACTGAGACCAAAGAAGTGTCTTGTTTTCTTCCAGAAAGAGTTCTTCTTCTCTCTGGGCTGGACCTCAGACGTCTCTGGCAGGAACTTGGTCTGCGCCGAAGCCTGAATCTCTTTGCTGAGCTGGTTTGAGGATGTTTGTGACACAACTTTAAGCACCTCAACGTCCAAGTCGTTGCTGATTTTGAGTTGGTCGAATGACGTTGACATTTGTTCCATCTCTCGTTTCAAATTGGACTCTGCGTCTTCTAAGACCTTACGCAGAGCCTGGCTCTCCTCGTCCATGGCCACTTTCACAAGATCCTTTTGGCGCTCGTTTTCCGTGACCTGATCCTGTAATGTCACTGCCTGCTGACGAAGTGAGGTAACTTCCAGCTGTTTTTTTGCTGCTCATTTCATCATTTTCCAGTTTGGTTTCATCCAGCAGCCACTGAAGAGCCTCTGTTTTCTCTTTCTCCAGCCGGAGAACTTCCGCGATAAGTCACGTGACGTAAGGAGATGAATTACTGCTCGTTGCGCACCTTGTAAACAACATGGCGGCCGATACAGAACCGGACGAATTTAGCAAACTGAGTGAAGAATTGAGCGGTTTTTAGTCAGTTTGGGAAGCCAAAGTTATTTCAGGTTTGGTTATTATTATTATTATTAGTTATTTAAAAAAAAAACTGTGGCTGAAAAGGTCGAACAAGCTTAAATTAGCAAATATTTATGATTACACTTATAATAGGGTGAATATCAAGTATTGTTTTATTTTGATTATTACAGCTGAAACCACTGCACACCATGATGATCCAGAAATGAAAATGTAGTGATGTTATTTAGACAGAATTTGAGTGAAATTTCGTTTTTGATGTAAATATTCAGTGCAGTGAAACTTGCACATAACGTTAGAATAAACATAAAAAATAAAACAGATGCTTCAAAGGGACTCATCTTTTTTAAACTATAAGTAATGTTGAATATTTATTAGATATATAGATTCATTAAAGCAGTACCAATCAGTGCTCTGTGGACGACGTGAACTGGTTCCTTCACGTCTCCTCGGTCCTCACAAGTCGTGGCTCCCGCCCCCCTGCTTCCTCGTTGGTAAGGCTTCAATAAATAAAGCTGCAGACATAAATTAGAACCTGCTGTTTATTGTTTAACCCCCTGAAATAACTTCGCGGAAGTTCTCGGATTTCTGTGGGCGTGTCCCAGCGACAAAATTACCATAACTTGTAATAGAATTTAAATGTATTTATAATTTATTTTGAAAAAACGAACTTAGTTCAATGATAAAATATATATATGTAGTGCAAAATGATGCATAGTTACATGTCAGTGTGTGGTGGACCACTAGGGGGCTCTACTCACACCCAGTGGACCGAATGTGTTACAGGATGCTTTTATTGTGAAAGGTCCAGAGGACCGGATGTTGTGTTGGTATATAAGGCGGTGTTGGGTGGTTTTCCCGCCAGTTTGTAGTAGGAGTTGATTAAAGTGAAGAACTACATCCCGTCTCCTGTGTCGTCTCTTCACCACCTCCTACACTGGTGACCCTTGTGAATTGAAATGACGACATCTGAAGGTCAAGCCAGCTCTCCTCAGCTGTCCGCGGTTGTGGAACCTCCACCGGCGGCCCCGCTCGCTTTTGCGGTGGCCGTTAAAATCCCGGACTTCTGGCTGCACGCACCTCGGTCGTGGTTCGCCCACGTCGAATCACAGTTCGCTCTTCGCGGGATCTCTGCAGACGACACCAAATACCACCATGTGGTCGCTTCACTGGACCCATTGTCCACCCAGCGGGTAATGAGCCTGCTCGAAGACCCTCCTGCACAAGGAAAATACGACGCCCTCAAGGAGCTCCTTCTGCAGCGTTACACGCTCTCAGACGCGGAGCGCGCCGAGAAACTGTTTTCCCTCTCCGATTTGGGCGATGGCACAGCTCTTGAGCTCATGGAAGGAATGTTGTCTTTGAGGGGTTCAGCTGACTGTGAGTTTCTCTTTCTACACCTCTTCCTCCGCCGGCTTCCGGCTCCAGTGCGCACAGCCCTGGCCAACTCCCCGTTTCTGCAGCAGAAGGATTACCGCTCGCTGGCCCGCGAAGCCGACCGCATCCTGCTGGCTGCGAGGACGTTCACGGTCCAAGCGGCGGTCCCCGGATCTCCAGCGACGCCCGAGCTTCGAGCATCGCCCTCAGCGCCGGACGAGCCAGTGGTCGTAGCAGGAGTCGCCCGCAGGCGGTCAGGGGCCGCACTTTGTTTCTACCACCAGCGTTTTGGCGCCAAAGCACGACGGTGCGTCCCACCGTGCAGTCAAGCCGCAGGGAAACCAGAACGCCAGCAGCCGCTAGCAGTCGCGGCCGTTGGCGACAAGGAAAGGCTGCTTTTCATCGAAGACTCGAGGTCGGGGAGGCGGTTCCTGGTGGACTCCGGCTCGCAGAAGAGCCTCGTTCCCCCGACTGGCTCCGACAGGTTAGCAGAAGGCTGCGGGCCGCAGCTAACCGCGGCTAACGGCTATCCCATCAAGACGTTTGGCGAAAGGTTGGTGACTGTTCGTTTCCATGAACGGGACTTCCAGTGGAACTTTGTGGTAGCTGCTAGCTCAGTCCCTATTTTAGGGGCTGATTTTCTTTGTGCTCACGGGCTCCTGGTTGATTTAGCTAACAGACGTTTGATCGACGCTGTGTCTTTTTCGTCACTGCCTTGTGAGACGCGAGGAGCTGGGCCTTTAATGCATGCTAACTTTTTAGCTTCGGGTAATGTGTTTCAGCGTTTATTGTCTGAATTCCCCTCGCTGACTGTTCCTGATTTTGCAAACACAAACACAAAACATGGGGTCGAACATTATATTCCCACAACGGGCCCCCCGGTGTTCGCACGTGCACGCCGCCTTGATGCTACTAAGCTAGCAATAGCACAGGAAGAGTTTGCTAACATGGAGCGTTTAGGCATCGTGCAGCGCTCAAACAGTCCGTGGGCCTCCCCCCTCCACATGGTGCCCAAGGCAGATGGCAAATGGCGGCCATGTGGGGATTTCCGCCGCCTTAATAACATCACAGAGAACGATCGTTATCCCATCCCCCACATCCAGGATTTTTCAGTGCACCTGGCTGGGACCTCCATTTTTTCTAAAGTAGATTTAGTACGGGGGTACCACCAGGTTCCTGTGCATGTGGAGGATGTCCCTAAGACCGCTGTTATCACGCCTTTCGGCCTTTTTGAGTTTTTGCGCATGCCTTTTGGTCTTAAAGGTGCAGCACAAACATTTCAGCGGTTGATGGATTCAGTCCTAAGGGGTCTGTCCTTCGTATTTGTGTACCTGGATGACGTCCTGGTGGCTAGCAGCTCGGCTGAGCAGCACTTGTCCCACCTCCGTGAGGTTTTTCAGCGCCTGGCAGCACATGGCCTGATTGTAAATACAGCGAAATGCCAGTTTGGGCTGCCAGTCATTGACTTTTTGGGCCACCGCATTTCTGCCAGTGGTGCCGTCCCGTTACCAAACAAAGTGCAGGCGGTGTCCGATTTCCCACAGCCCCAGTCTGTTAAAGCGCTACAAGAATTTTTGGGAATGGTTAACTTCTATAACCGTTTCCTCCCCAGGGCAGCACAACTGCTGCGTCCGCTCTATGGAGCGCTGAAAAAGAAAAAGCCCAACGACAGCGTGGACTGGACACCAGAACGCCTACAGGCATTTGGTGATGCTAAAGCTGCACTGGCCACTGCTGCCCTTTTGGCCCATCCATCCCCAGCGGCGCAAATAGCTTTAACAACCGACGCATCTGATGTTGCGGTGGGGGCTGTGTTAGAACAGCAGGTTTCCGGGGTTTGGCAGCCGCTTGCATTTTTCAGCCGTACGCTGCGGGACAATGAGCTGAAATACAGTGTTTTTGACAGAGAGTTGCTGGCGCTTTACCTGGCCACACGCCATTTCAGGTTTTTCCTGGAGGGCCGCCGGTTCACTGCATATGTTGACCACAAACCCTTGGTGTTTGCGATGTCAAAAATTTCTGACCCCTGGTCTGCTCGCCAGCAACGCCACCTCGCCAGCAACGCCACCTCGCCAGCAACGCTACCTCGCCAGCAACGCCACCTCGCAGCGGTGTCTGAATTTACTACAGACATTCAGCATGTGGCTGGAAAATCCAACGTGGTGGCCGACTGTCTCTCCCGGGTGCTGATCTCTCCCGTATACGTTGGCATCGATTTTTCTGCTATGGCTGCGGACCAACGTAGCGACGCAGAAATACTCGAGCTCCAGTCCGGGCCCACGGGCCTCGAGTTGGAGGAACGGCAGGTGAATGACGGAGGTCCCCTCCTGCTCTGTGATGTTTCTACTGGCAGGCCCCGCCCCCTGGTTCCAGTTTCATGGCGACGCCGCGTTTTTGACTCCTTACATTCCCTTTCTCATCCAGGTGTTAGAGCCTCGGTGAAACTGGTCAGTTCAAAGTTTGTTTGGCCCGGTCTGCGTAAAGCAGTTAAGGAGTGGGCAGCAGCGTGTGTCCCATGCCAGCGCGCTAAGGTTAACAGGCACACCAAAGCACCTTTGGAACCCTTCTCCATCCCAGGTCGGCGGTTTGATCATGTGCACGTAGACCTGGTGGGCCCTCTGCCTCCATCACAAGGTTTTACTCATCTGCTGACTATGATAGACCGGACCACCAGGTGGCCTGAGGTGGTTCCTTTGACATCCACGACATCTGCAGTGGTGGCCCGGGCATTTTTGTCTACCTGGGTGGCGCGTTTTGGCCCCCCTTCAGACATTACATCAGACCGGGGCCCGCAGTTTGTTTCTGAACTTTGGTCTACCATGGCCAAGGGTCTGGGGACTAACGTTCACAGGACCACCGCTTACAACCCCCAAGCTAATGGTTTGTGTGAACGGTTTCACAGATCATTGAAAGCTGCACTGCGTGCTGCATTGACCGGTGACAACTGGATTGACCGTCTTCCCTGGGTTTTGTTGGGTTTACGTACCGCAACCAAAGAGGACCTGAGCTCTTCCCCGGCTGAACTGGTTTTCGGTCAACCTGTGCGCGTCCCCGGTGAGTTTTTACCTGAGGTACCCTCACCACAGTTTGCTCCACCGTTGCTCCATTTTTCACCTCAGGAGGCCCCTTTTCGTGTCCCTGGCCCGGTACACCATTGTTTACCGCAGTCATTTGTCCCTAAGAGTCTGGAGTCCTCTAAATTTGTTTTTGTCAAACACAATGCACACAGGACACCACTACAGCCTTTGTATGATGGACCGTTTCGGGTTCTTCAACCAGGTCCAAAACATTTCCTTTTAGATTTAGGGGGTCGTACTGAGACTGTCTGTATCGATAGGCTTAAACCAGCTCATGTTATGTCAGATGATCAGGTTGTTACGGCCCAGGCTCCTCGCAGGGGCAGACCTCCATCCACATTGTTAACGGACTGCTGTCCCCCTGCCAGAGACTCTCAACGTCCATTGGAGCCCGAATCTTCTGCAGGCCCTCCTCGGAGCCCTCCGCTTCATCAGACTGGTTCTGCAGGGCCCAGGTTCAGCCGTTCTGGTCGGTTAATCAAACCTAAAATGCGGGACTAGTGATGGACCTTACTGGGTGTTCTGGGGGGGCGTGTGTGGTGGACCACTAGGGGGCTCTACTCACACCCAGTGGACCGAATGTGTTACAGGATGCTTTTATTGTGAAAGGTCCAGAGGACCGGATGTTGTGTTGGTATATAAGGCGGTGTTGGGTGGTTTTCCCGCAGTTTGTAGTAGGAGTTGATTAAAGTGAACTACATCCCGTCTCCTGTGTCGTCTCTTCACCACCTCCTACAAGTGCAGCTTTAAACCCTGAAACAAGAACAGCATTGTTTTCCTCCGTTGTGTTGCATTTCTATGTAAGGTACTCCCAGATGGATGAAACTCCACGTGGACCATACATCTGGTGTTGCTGTGAAAACATGCATTCCTAAATGTAACATGTGCTTACCTTTAGTTTGAATAAAACCGTTGCACAATGTTTCACATTCTTTATTTCAATAATTAAGATACGCCGTTTAATGTCTAATAATGAGAAGTAGTCTCATTGTGATATCACCTCTACTAGCCATTCTAATATACATAAATAAAACCTAGATGTAGTGATTGTTCTTTGGCAAATTAACAGTTTAGTGTTTTATATTATTGAAATGTACAAAATGTAAAAACATGCATGTTGCTGTATGGTTCCTCATCCAGGAGACTGAAAGTTCAGCGTAAAAGCTATAATTATAAATTCAAAACAGTTGAAACTGAATACATACAATGTGAGAACTGTGGTTTTAATGAAAATGATTTGGCTACAGAATAAACACCAGATCAAAAACACTCTTCAACAAGGAATGATGGAGCCGAGCAGTTTGATTTTAAACAAACTGGAACAGATTCCTCGTCACGTGGGACCTCCCGACGGGAGCAAGCAGCCAACCCCTCCGGAATCCAAGACAGGACCCAGGCGTACAGTGTGTGCAGGCCTTCCTGAAAAAAGAAATAATTCAACAAATGTAGTAATACCCAAAAGATGAACGTGTGTTATGTTATATTTTCTGTACAGACAGCATCCCACTGCTTTATTCACATGAGTAACGGGGAACCTAAAATCAAAACAGATAGTTCTAGTCTGACAATGTTGCAGTGTTCAAATATTATGTACTGTATATTAAATACAATGTGTATACAGTATACACATACACAGTGTATGTATTTATACAGGCTAGCCTCGTTGAGTCACGGGGACTCATTTACAATTTGTATGTACTGTTAACACATGTATTTATATTATTTACAGACAGATTCGTTTAGTAAATAATTTAACAGATATTTACTCACATCTTAGTACAATTTTAGCTTCATGTGCATTTTTCTCTTCTTTTATTCATGTCATTGTTTTAATTGTGTTTTAATAACTGTTTAATGACGGATCATGTTTTGAGAGCTGCTTTCATTGTTCACTCGACCTATCTTGGAAAAAAGATGTGTAAACTGTCTCAATCATATCTAACCAGCTAAATAAAGGTTTAACTAAAATAACACACAGCCAACAAACAGTCCAGGCTCAACAAGGACCAGAACCAGCACTTTGTTGTGAGTGTTACCGTGTGGAAGTTAGCATGTAAAGTAGCGACATGCTAAGCTAACCACAGCAGTAGACGCTAAATCATGAAAAAAAAAAAAAAGCTCCAACACACAGACAGTTATACTCTAACATTGTTCTGACATTGTTTCACAAAATGATTTATATAGAATATTTTGTTCACCGGACAAAAGGTGATCGGAGCACGTCGTCGACAGCAGATCCTAGCCAGACTCAGACAGAGGAGGAGCTGCGGTCAGCTACTCCGATGGAGATGGATCCTTCACGTTTTTATATTTTTGGGATTAAGTGAGAACTGTGCTTTGCCCAAACGTCTACCCAGTTGTAACACCCTCTAACACAGCACGAAACTAAAAAAAAAAACCAGAGAAAATTAACTGGTATGCAGGCATGCATTTCACGGCATAACACCGGTAGCTTACTTCCGCCGGAAGTATACAACCGTTAGGCAGAAGTAGAGAACTGTCATGGCAGCCCACATAAGCTCTTACAGAATAAGGTGGATAGCCTTGTGACTTAAATATTGCATACTTGAATAATCTGCAGGAATGTGGACGTAAATCATGCAAGATGCTACTATTGAAATTAACCAAGAGCAGACTTTATTAACATTTATCTTTTACAAACAATGTAAACACTTCTTTTGTTAAATTACTGTAGTTTTAATGGATGCAGTGGCAGTACCGGTAGATGGTAACCCTCAATGCGGTTTCTGTCACTGGAGTTAACTTCGAGTTGGCAAAGTGCTCCCATAAAGTTTTAAATCCTGTTTGGTGGGTCATGTCATTTCTGCTACTCATTTGTATGACAGAGGTTTCACTTTTCAATTTGGTTTCATTTTTTGCCAAGCATTATATTTCTCTTTTTTTTTTTTAAACATTGACCTTGTGGCTAAATTAGCCAAAATTCAATTTACTTTCACTTTAAAACAATACTATTGTATATAGAACTTTTTGCATTCTGCTTATTGAGTGAAGCTCAAGAAAAAAAAGCTTGGTATGCAAAACATAAAAAAATTTAATATCAAAAGAACACTGACTCACACAACAACAGCCTTAAAAATTTTGGGGGGCAAAAAATAAAATTGACAGGTTTCAAAAACCAGAAACTATATGATAAAATAAAAACAGGCTTGAATTTACATTGAACAACTAGACCTGTTCGGATGAAAGCTGCAATCTAAAATAAACATGTAAAAAAAGTAACAAAACCATATTCAGGTTGGCACTTGTAAATGAAGCAGCTCAAAGAAAAAAGAGCTTGTCTGACAGCTGGATGGCTGGCTCTGAGTGCAGGTACTGGCCAGCTAGGAAGGCTAATTTGTGAGCATATTTGCATGGAGCTGGAACACGAATGGTTCCTGGCCAGTTCCAGTACAGATGGCACATCTTGAAGGTCAGCCTGGAAAAACAAAATGAATAAGTTTACTAACACTGTAGCTGTAATTTATGTTCTTATTTTCACTTTAGCTGCTGCCCTCAGCAGGGGTCACGACAGCAAGCAAACTTGCACATTCTGTGTTTCCAGCACTTCATAAAAACAAAACTCAGATTTTTCTTTGAGTAATTCCTGAAATTCCAGGAGATATTTCAGTCACACGAAATGCTCAGAACTTAACTTTAGTGTCTTGGGTGGTGGGCAGATACATTCAGGGATGACTGTTAGTATACTGTAGACCAGTGGTCCCCAACCTTTTTTGCATCATGGACCAGTTTAGTGTCGGACTATATTTTCACAGACCGGGGTGGAGGGGGAGTCTGAAGGTCCTACCTAGGGGTGAGCGATATGGCTCAAATATTATATTGTGATATTTCTGAGCATTCTGACGATAACGATACATTTCGTGATAGAACAAAAAAAAAAAAACAGAAATCAAAAGTTATTTATTTGACTAAATTAACCAGTGGTGGGCACAGACCGCTAGAGAGCGCTAAAGCGCTAATCCGCTTACAGTGGACCTAAACTTTTTGTCAGCGTTTTTGTGGTTTGACTAACTTTTATAATTCATAAGCGGATTTGTGCTATTTTTATTTAAAATGCAGTACCGCTAATAACTAATTATCTATCAGTAAAAACCAATAAACTTATTTACAAGCTCTTATGCTGGCTCCGTAGCTGCTTGTTTTACCTTTTTCCCCTCCCTCACCGTAAAGAGCAGAGAGGAGGGAGGGTTGGAGGGGGAGGGAGCAGAGCGGAGAACAGACTCGGATCTACCATGTGCCTGGGGATCCCATTTCAGCAGGGGCCCCGCCCCGGCCAGTCACCTACATCCCTAACATTGATCCTGCTTGTTAATGTACATTTAACATAAAAATAATTATAGTTACGATGAAAACGATCATTAAATACGCAATACAAAAACCGGTCGATTTCTTTATCCCCCTACTAAAAATGGACTATTCCATCTTGACATCTTCCGGGTCAGAGGTGAACTCGGAGGCTAATTCTGTGGCTAGCTGATTGTGCTGGGTTTCTTGGATAAATCCGCAGAGAACCCCGCTGTTTCAAGCCAAATTAACGCGGCCGGAGGATTTTATTGTGTGTTTTGTGTCGACCACTCGACGGTGAGTCGTTAGTTTTATGTATTTTAGTTACTTTTCATTAAATCTGTTGACTGCATATAGAATCTTGACATCTTCCGGGTCAGAGGTGAACTGGACGCTAACTCTGTGTCTGCCTGGTTGTGCTGGGTTACTAATGGATAAATCCGCAGAGAACCCCGCTGTTTCAAGCCAAATTAACGTGGCCGGAGGATTTTATTGTGTGTTTTGTGACGACCACTCGACGGTGAGTCGTTAGTTTTATGTATTTGGGATACTTTTATGTATAAATGCGGTGGCGACACACCCGTGTATTTGATATTTAAAAGTGGTTTAGGGATTAAAAGATCATTCTCTTTTTTGTTAATTTTGTGGCCGAATAGAATATATGTACGTAAAGTATTAAATAAATCCTTTGATTTTTGTAATTTCATCCTTTTAGGATCATTTTAGTTACTTTTCATTAAATCTGTTGACTGCCTATAGAATTTTGGAATTGGTTTAATTTATTTTTCGGTTGCGCAAGAAAAAAGAAATTACTATTTGTTTTTTGAAACAATATTGAAGTAAATTAAGCTTAATTGACTCTTATATGAATTAAACTTGGATACAACTTGGAAGTGCACTTTAAAACTTGATCTCTAACTTTAATTTTACCTGTACTGTTGATGTGGTCTTTGAATTGAAGTTATAATAAATTAATAATGTAATAAACTTTATTTGTATAGCACCTTCCTGCAATGCCTTGCATTGACCAAGGTGCTTAACAGATATAGGATAATCTAAAAAAATAAATACAAAGTATGTGCATGTGTAATGAAGAATATAATTTGTACGTGCAGCTGTTAATACATGTAAAGTTTTTTTTTAATGTTTGTTGCTCTTTTTGCCAACTGTGATGTTTCTTCTGTCCAGGACTGTAAATATCCAGGTGGGTCAGGAGGAGTTAATGGGAAGCTGCTGCTGTGACGTAAGAGGTAGGATAAAGGTGTATAACAGTTCATGCACCGCTAGTTGGCAGTCTAGTGCAAATATTGCATAACTTGTTGGCTAGCAATTGTTGAATTTAATTAGCGGTTTAGAATTAGCTTCCCCTAATTTTCATAAGACATTAGTGCTTTTGAAATTGCGGACCTAAATAAATAAATTAGTGCTTTAGAAATAGCGGAACTAATTTTTGGATTAGCGCTGCCCAGCACTGAAATTAACTTAAAGGGGACCACAGATGCAAAATTCACTTTTTAATGTTTTTTTTACTCAACTTTGGTTATTTACTTCATAAAAAAACAGTCCTTGTGCCAAAAAAATGCACCCAGTGGTTTATTTACTCTAAGTAGATTTATTTATTTTTGATAAATACACCTGGATTCACACTTCCTGCAGTTATTGACGTCACAAGCCGTAGCCAATCACCTCAAACCTGAGTCCAGCCCCTCACCTAGCAACCCCTGGTTAGGCTCAACCCACTTCTGTATTAAACACATGACTGTTGTTTTTCATGATTTCATCTCATCTTTTGTTTATATGTTCTTAATTTCATGTGTACAGCACTTTGTTGCAGCTGTGTTTTTAAATGGCTTTATAAATAAAGTATAATTGTTATTTTTATGTTTTAGTTCAATTTTTAGTGTATTTGCGATCGCTCCCAACGCGCAGCCGGCAAAAATTAAACGAGCGGACCCCCGGCGTAGGGACCAGCGGCAACGGGACCCTCTTCTGGCGCGATGGAGCGGAGCTTCAACTGTACAGCCTCGCTGCTGCCCTCGCAGCAGCCTCGCAGCAGCGAGGACCTTCTCCTTACGGATTAATTTACGGGAGACACTTGGTGAACTTTGTTGTCTTGACTGGAACAGCGATAACTCCCAAAATCTCCGCGTGCAACGAGCGGAGCTGGCGAACACCGGAAGAGGAACAAGCTAACATTAGCTTCGGATTCGGGTGGTCTCATGCTAAAAGGAGCAGCTAATTGCGGCGCGCTCAGACGGGTTTCGGTAAGTTATCTTAAGCTAGCACTAACAGTAAGTCAAATGAGTAATAAAAAAAGAGCTAATTTTAAAACAACAACACATTACAGATACTGGCTGTTACAGAGGGCGTTAACAGATCGTTGAAGGGCGTGGACTTCAAGAAACCGGTCGTTCAAAACGAAAGTTAAAAATGGCAGAATTAAAAAGGGTATAATTAATTATCTAAGAATTATTTTGTGTATTAAAATGAATTAATATTGTCAAGATAGCACACAGACATAACATAAAAATTTTAAATACCTATATGTGGTCTCCTTTAACATGTTGCTTTGCAGTATTATATAAAATTTTAAAAAACAACAAGGGGTAATTTTACTGAAATTACTTTATTTAGTAAAGTATTCAGTCTCCAAGTATAAAAATAAAAATGATCTGTTATTTAGATTGAAAAAGTCTGCACAAAATATAGATCAACAAAATCCACAACAAAAACTAAAGTGCAAGTGTAGTTTCCTAAAACAACTAAATAAAATGAAGCTTAAGATCTGTTGAGCATAAATGAAACCTACAACAAAATGTGTTGCCTTTAAATGAAGTATAACTTCTAGAACTTGTAACAAGGTGATCAGCTGACCCTGAAGCTTGTTGGTGTTTCAGCTTCATCTATTCATGCAGGAATGATTCATTTATCTGACTGATCTGTCTCTGATCACCTGCCTCTTGGTCCGTGGACCGACTGTGGAACTCAAGAGACAGTTGAGCTGCGCGTGTTTGTACCGACAGTTTAGAGCGGGGGAGACGCAGCACCGGCAGCTCAGAGCGGGGGGGAGACAGTTGAGCTGTCTGTACCTGCAGTTTAGAGCTGGATGGAGAGAAGCTGAGACGCGCATTGTTTGTTTTTAGCATTTTAGCTAGCTAGTATTGCGCGCAACTACACCAGTACAGACAGGTGGAGGGGAGGTGCGCAGCTCGGTTTGGTCGTTCGAAGCGCTCGGTTGTTCATTCATTCATTCAACCTTTATTTATACAGGCTAGCCTCGTTGAGTCACGGGGACTCATTTACAAGAGGGACCTGTCTCACTCACACCAAACAACCATCCACTCTCACACTCACACCTAGGGTCAATTTAGAGTCACCAATCAGCCTAACAAGCATGTTTTTTGGTCTGTGGGAGGAAACCGGAGTACCCGGAGGAAACCCACGCATGCACGGGGAGAACATGCAAACTCCACCCAGAAAGGCCCCGGACCGGGATTTGAACCGGCAACCTTCTCGCTGAGAGGCAGCAGCTCTACCAGTTGTGCCACCGTGCTGCCCGTGCTGCTTGTTAAGGGGGCGGGGCGCCCTGACCTATTACGTCATGAAATTAGCATATCATGATATCATTTTTTTTTTGCCCGGGCAAGCTTTTTTTTTACCGGTATTATGTGAACGATATGATATGGCCCAGCCCTAGTCCTACCCCAGATAATTTTGGATAAAATATATGCCGTTTCCTGCATTCTGGTGTATTTTACAAAGGTTTATTACAGTAGATTAACATGAAACAAAATATGTAAACTCATTATTGAAACAAATGAATATACAAGTTTCACTTTTTGAATGGAATTACTGAAATATAATAAACTTTTTCACAATATTCTAATTTTATGACCAGCACCTGTATTTCAAATGTACTTTTAATCACTTTATGTGTGATTTATAAGTGTATTAAGTGCAGGATAATTTCTCATTTAATTAGTATATCCCACACTGGGGTCAACTGTGCCTCATCCTCCTCCCTGCTCCACAGTGATTCACACATCACTACATAAAAGTGCAGGAACTTATGCATAGTGAAAAACTTTAATTTGTGTTTTTTAATAAAATTGCCCATGACTTTGAACTTTTAGGGACAGATATTTTTTTAAGAGCAGAAGCAGAAATGCGAGGGAACAGCTCTGATGTGAATTCAAAGTTCAAGACAAAATGTGCTCTGATGTGATATTAGGAAGCTTTGTTTAAAATTATATTTTATTTAGTTCATAGTTTTACAGTCACTCTTTGTCAGGCGGGTTGAAAAATATGAAGAGTAATCCTTCAAATGCACAGACACAGCCGCACCCGAATGGGCAACGTAGAAACAATCTGCGCATGCATCTGAAAGAAACTGATACTTACCACTTGTGTATGTTGACCTGCATCAAGAGTTAGTCATTGACAGATATGGTGGAGAGAATCAGGTGATTTTTCAAAATGTTTTATTTTTATAATTTTTTCCCCTGTGCGGCCCGGTACAAACTGACCGACGGCCAGGTACCAGTCCGCGGCCCGGTGTTTGGGGACCACTGCTGTAGACCACAGAACATGCATACAGCAATCATTCCTAACAATTATCTAGTATAAGCATCAGATACTAAAAAGCCACCGTAGCATTCAGTGAGGATAGATGTACTATGTACACTGGAGAAGCAGAACATGGCCTCAGTGATGCTAGATGAGTATTAATACCGTATTTTTCCACCATACACGTCGCACCGCCCTATAAGTCGCATCAGTCTAAATACGTCTAATGAAGTGGAAAAATCCAAAAGCTGTAAACGTCGAATCTATCATGCGTCATCGCTGACAACCCAGAAATGTGGGCCAAACCTGGAAACCTGGGCCAGTGTTGTGCCAAAAATCAAATGGCTGCCAAATGGTGGCCGCAGGGGCATGCATGGGAGGACTCTTAACAAGAATTTTACAAGATTAATACTTAAAAATAATTATTTGTTTGCTCGAAATTATAGTAAAGGTGTATCTCAGTCTAACTTTTGCTTAAAAAAAGGACTTTAATGGTCAAATCAGTTGTATTTCAAAAGCTGATATATGGAAACAGGAATGTGTAGAGGGTGACTCGTTGTGCATTTCTTCAAAATTTAACAAGACAACCACCTAAAAACAATTATTAGTTTGCTCGAAATTAGAGTAAAGGTGTGTCTCAGGCTAACTTTTGCTTAATAAATGCACTTCGATGGTCAAATTAACTGCAATTTGCGAGGGACGGTGCAGCAAAATGAAGCTGGTTTGATGGTTGCTCCAGGCAGATGACAGTGGCAGGCTATGGCTGATTTTGTCTTTAACAGCCACTTTTACCTATTACATGATACAACGGCATGCCATACTACTCGAGTGCCATCTAGCAGCTGAAAATGGTAGTGTTCAATATTTCAGTCAGAATGAATGAAAACGGTCATATCTCAACCAAAATTTGGTTTATAAAAATGGGAAAAAATTCATAGATATGTTGCTTCGGCGTATAAGTCAAAGGGCATGCAAAGTTTGCCAAAAAAAAATAAAAATAAAAACCTGACTTATAGGGCAAACAATACGGTACACAACAAAATCTCAGCAAGTTCATCTTTTAATCTTTTCATTTTCCACATTTTCTGATTTCCAGAATTGCTGGGAACCCCGACAGTCGATTGTGGCACTGACCACTGATCTACGGCAGCCCACAACACACTAAATGTAATGTATAAAATTAAGTTGCATAATCTCTTCTCTGTGGAAGTTTTGGCCAGTGCATATCCAGATGCCACAATAGTAATACTTTTCGCACGTTACACATGCGTCCCACCACCTGTACAGTTGTGCACAACATTGCAGTTAAAATCAGAGAAAAAATAAAAACGGCTGTCCCGCAATTATAACATGTCAAGCAATACATAAATATTAAAATGTGGTAGAGAAATTACCTTTGCAGATGGTCTGGTGTGAGGTTGGCTGTGTTGTACAGAGTAATGTAGTGTGTAGGAAGTCCACAGCCTTGGCGAGTGTGATGTGCCATCAGAAAAAAGTCAATCCTGAATATTAAAAACACAAATACTTTAGTTTGAGTAATATATGGTATAAATAATAATCTCAATCGGCCTTCTTCATACACATTTTATTTAGTTGTTACTAAGGCCCTGTACACACGTAGCCTGGTGTTTGAAAAATGAATATTTGCACACAAAAAATATCTCTGTCCATACATGTTCGAATATTAAAAATGTTTTACATGTCCCGTTTTTTTCACCACAGAACGTTGTAAAGTTGTAATGAATATGCTGAACCCATAGGTGGCAGTGTAGTGCTGTCACAACCCTTCAACTCATGCAGCCACACTTCCTGTTATTTATTTATTTATTTTCTTTCGTTTGTGTGGACAGACCGTGAGGTTGAACTACTATTAAATACCGTGTTGGAGTACAAAATTAATAAAACGCAGGAAAATGTCGACTAGGAATCATGTCAGAGCAGGTATGTTGACTTTTTAGTGCTTTTTTTAGAGCATTATGTGACGTGAGTGCCGCTCCAGCTGGACCGGCAGAACCAGTTTTGCCGGTCCAGCTGGAGCATAAACCTCCGTTCTGAAAGTCCACAAGCAGACTCGAAAACGGAGAGTTCTCAAATCTTCACTTTGGCCGGAGTTTTGTTATTATTCGTTTATAGTTACATCAACCGGCGTTCACGTGTGGATGAAAGGCTAAACCGTATGCTAAACTGTTCGGTTTTACAGATAAACGGCTACGTGTGTACAGGGCCTCAGCTATCATTGGGTCATGGCATTTAAACAATTATCAAAACACCCCAATCAGGAGGATTAATTTTCACAAAACAACTGGCCCAGACAACATCCCCGGGAAAGTGCTGAAAGACTGTGCTGATCAGCTGTGCGATGTGCTGGCTGACATCTTTAACTCCTCCCTTACCCTGGCAACAATTCCCACCTGCCTGAAGACCGCCACCATCTTCCCAGTCCCAAAGAGCTCTAAAATGACTGGTCTGAATAATAACAATAATAATAATAATAATGAATTCAATTTACAACGCACTTTTCATTAGTGAAAATCTCAAAACTACACACATTGAATGCTACACACATTCATACACCGGTAGCGGCAGACTACCATGCAAGGCGCTTTCCAGTCCTACCGGGAGCAACTAGGGGTTAAGTGTCTTGCCCAAGGACACAACGACACATGGTGTGGGGAACCGGGATTCGAACCGCCAACCTTCCGATTGGGGGACGACTGCCATTACCACTACGCCACGGCCGCCCCATAAATATGCCACGGCCAGTGGCCCTCACCCTGATAGTCGCCAAGTGCTTTGAAAAACTGGTCATGACCCACATCAAAACAACTATCAACATCAACGAGGACCCTCACCAGTACGCATACGGTGAGAACCGATCAACAGAAGATGCCATCTCCTCTGTGGTCCACACTGCTCTCACCCACCTGGAGCAGAAGGACTCATACGTCTGTATGCTCTTTGTGGACTTCACATCTGCCTTCAACACCATGATCCCCCAAACTCTGATGGACAAATTACTCACACTAGGACTAAGCCCCTCCATTTGCAACTGGGTACAGGTAGTCCCCGACTTACGAGCGCTCTGACCTACGAGGTTCCGGACTTACGAGCTGGCGAATTTTTGGAAAAAACGCAAAAAATACCGAGTTTTTCTGTGTTTTTTCACCACAGTTCGTTAGCTAAACATGTGGACACACGTTTCCGATCATTTTTATGCACTCGTAAGCAGTTTTTCGATGAAAAACGAGTGTTTGTAGTCGCGCTAGCAAAACCGTTCCAACTTACGAGCGAAATTCCGGACTTACGAGACACGTGGCGGCCGTTCCAAGTTACGAATTTTCGCTTTACGAGCGCCTCGGAGGAACGGAACTCGCTCGTAAGTCGGGGACTACCTGTACTAGACTTCTTAACAAACAGACCTCAATCAGTGAGGATCCACAACTTCTCCTCCACCATAACCCTCAGCACTGGCTCTCCTCAGGGCTGTGTGCTGAGCCCTCTCCTGTTCACTCTGCTCACGTACAACTGTGCACCAACCCATCCAGGCTGTCACATTGTAAAGTTTAGAGATGATACAGAGGTGGTGGGATGCATCACAAATAGGGCTGCACGATTAATCGCATTTGCGATTATCTCGCGATATGTTAAAACGCGATTCACTAATCGCACGGGCTGCGATTTGACTGGTCACGTGAATTGGGAGTGAGCCGCTCTGGCCGCGCGCAGCTCTGAGCGGAGCAAAACAGAGCAGAGCAGGGAAGAGGAGACCGTGCGCTCCAACACAGTTGCTTCAGGCTCGACAGAAGTCATAAAAGTTATAAATTCAGGTAAGTTAGCCCACGTAAACGTGTATCTGATCTTAGAGGCTGAAACACAGAGACCGCGGGAGATAAACAGAGCGCGAGCTGGTCCAGGGTATATGCAGAAATTCTAGAGTTGAATTTAATACCTTTTAATACTTTTTAATACCATCAACATATTTTCTAATACCATCACGGCACCGAGCTGTAACCGTAGCGGCAACCTGTTGTATTTCAGTTCCATGCAACTAATTGTAAAGTGATAAGATTACTGTCATTTTCTTCCTAAACTTTGGTAGTAAATGTAGTTTTATAACAATTACTGGATACAGTACATCAATTTGCTTCTTGCCTCAATAAAAGCACTGACCTATTTGTTATTTAAATCTAACCCAAGAGAAAAAGTTTAATTGTTCCCACACACAGCATATCTCTAATGGCAAACAAAAAACTGTAAACTTGAAAACAGAACAGTTTAGTTAAAATAATTCAACACTGAACACATGCATAATTCAAAAAGAGAGGGAGAAAAATAATAACTACTGTATTTTTCATCCTGTAAGTTGCAGTTTTTTTTGCATAATTTACATGCCTTGCAACTTATAGGACGAAGTGACATATTTATAGATTTTTCCCCCCCATATTTATAAACCATTTGATTGAAATATGACCATTTCCATTCATTCTGACTGAAAAAAAAAACCCCGATGGCCCCATAGTAGTAAAAGGGTATGGCATGCTGTTGGCTGTTGTATCATGTAATAGGAAAACGTGCCTTTAATGACAAATTAAAAAAAGTTAAAGACAAAAACAACTGGACTTTATTTATTATACTATTATACTATACTTTGTTTTTTTTTATTGCACTTTTTAGAATTCACCATGTCCTGGATGACTGAGAATCTTCACTAGCTATTAATGACCCAATCGGCCTGCCATACTCTCCCCACCTCTCTGCTCACTGCTTCAATCCAACAGCCAGATGCACCGCCCCGGCGAAATGCAGCTAATTTGACCATTAAAGTGCATTTATTAAGAAAATTATAGACAGAAACACACCTCTGCTATAATTTCGAGCTAACAAACAATTGTTTAGGTATTTTTCTTGTTAAATGACAGCGAAACGAGCCGCGCTCCTTTTTCCTGTTTTCACCGCTGAGCGATCACGGTGCACAGGCAGCGACACTTTTTTTTTTAAATAAAGCCAATTTAACCATTAAAGTACATTTATTAAAGGGGACCACACATGCAAAATTCACTTTTTAATGTTTTTTTACTAAACTTTGGGTATTTACTTCATAAAAAAACAGTCCTTGTGCCAAAAAAATGCACCCAGTGGTTTATTTACTCTAAGTAGATTTATTTATTTTTGATAAATACACCAGGATTCACACTTCCTGCATTTATTGACGTCACAAGCCGCCAGCCAATCAGATCAAACCTGAGTCCAGCCCCTCACCTAGCAACCCCTGGTTAGGCTCAACCCACTTCTGTATTAAACACATGACTGTTGTTTTTCATGATTTCATCTCATCTTTTGTTTATATGTTCTTAATTTCATGTGTACAGCACTTTGTTGCAGCTGTGTTTTTTTAAATGGCTTTATAAATAAAGTATAATTGTTATTTTTATGTTTTAGTTCAATTTTTAGTGTATTTGCGATCGCTGCCAACGCGCAGCCGGCAAAAATTAAACGAGCGGACCACAGGCGGAAGGACCGGGTTCGACGGGACCCTCTTCCGGCGCGATGGAGCGGAGCTTCAACTGTACAGCCTTGCAGCAGCCTCGCAGCAGGCTCGCAGCAAGAGGACCTTCTCCTTACAGATTAATTTACGGGAGACACTTGGTGAACTTTGTGTTGTCTTCACTGGAACAGCGATAACTCCCAAAATCTCATCGCGTGCAACGAGCGGAGCTGGCGAAAACCGGAAGAGGAACAAGCTAACATTAGCTTCGGATTCGGGTGGTCTAATGCTAAAAGGAGCAGCAAACTGCGGCGCGCTCAGACGGGTTTCGGTAAGTTATCTTAAGCTAACACTAACAGTAAGTCAAATGAGTAATAAAAAAAGAGCTAATTTTAAAACAACAACACATTACAGATACTGGCTGTTACAGAGGGCGTGAACAGATCGTTGAAGGGCGTGGACTTCAAGAAACCGGTCGTTCAAAACGAAAGTTAAAAATGGCAGAATTAAAAAGGGTATAATTGATTATCTAATAATTATTTTGTGCATTAAATTGAAGGAATAGGGTCTGGATATCCCACAGAAATACCATAAAAATTTAAAAAATACATCTGAGGTCCCCTTTAAGAAAACGTTAGACTGAGACACACCTTTTGCTCTAATTTCGAGCTAACAAACAATTGTTTAGGTAAATTTCTTGTTAAATGTCGGAAGATAAAGTCGCGCTCCTCTTTCCTGTTTCTTTTTACAGACATGATCAGCCTCGGCCAGCTGTAGGTGCGCGCGCACACTGACTGACGATATGACGTCTTTGTTTTCGCTAAGGTCCTACTTGGAACATAAAATTAGAAAAGATAAATAAATTCACAGACCTTTTTTTAGACGCCAGAAAGGGAAAAATATAGTTGTGTAGGTTTTAAAAAATTTAATACCTCGTTAGATGACGTTTATTACTTTTTAATACTTTTTAATGGCCTTAATTTGTGTTAATTTCATTTACTACCTTTTACTACCTTTTACAACCCCGCGGATACCCTGTGGTCATGTGACCGGGTCTGTTTTGACGGTGCCCGGTTAGCAGTTAGCTCAGCAAGCTAACGTTCTGCGTGAAAAAGCGCATTAATTATCTGACAAAAAAAAAAAAGTTTTGTCGTTAGTGATATGAATTAATACAGAACCAGTAAAAATAATCGCATTTTAAATCGCAATTGCAGTTTATAGAAAAAAAATTGCATTAGATTATTTTCCAAAATAGTTCAACGCTAATCACAAACAACGATGAGTCCAGCTACAGGCAGGAGGTGGAACACCTGGAGAGCTGGTGCAAGGAAGAACAATCTTCACATCAATGTGAAAAAGACTAAGGAAATGGTCATGGACTTCAGAAGGAACAAACACACCTATCTCACCCCCAACCCCCCGAACATAGGAAGATCTGCGGTGGAAGTGGTCTCCAGCTACAAGTACTTGGGTGTGCACCAGTGCTTTAAGTGGGCCGGAACTCACCGGAACCCAGTTCCACCACTTCTAAAATTTAACCCTGAGAGTACCGGGACTTTTTTTAAGAGTAAGGTGCGTTCCGGAACTTATTTTCGTCTTCTTCACTTGAAAGACCCATGGCAGACGGCATAATTTCCCCCTGACTGGATTTCAAGACAGAGCAATGCATCTTCTCGACAATAAAACATCTTTGGTGGAGCGCGTCATTTGGCCAATCACAACCTCAGGACAGACGGGGGGAGGAGACAACAGCGAAATCTGTTAAAAAACAAACAAACTCTGCAACGCGACAGAGCGCGAGGGAGGCGGAAGTAGAACAGGCAGTGTTTCTTGACGATACGAGAGAACCCAGCTGATGAAAACATGACAGAGTCATAAACTAACTTCACCACGGTGTGTATGAAGGAACAGCTGCAGGCAAGTCTCTACATTAAACCACATCTATCACTAAATCAGAAACAGTAAAAACCCCTCCTAAATTCACTGTTGGTGGTTATTAAAATGTCACCTGTTCATTGGGTAAAGTTAATATTTTTATACATGCAGTTGAGTGTCACCATTGTTTAGTAAAATGGCATGTTGTGTTACAAATAAAACTAAATAAAAATTAACAAAATAAAAGTCAATTGCACCCCTAAAGCCACTGTGATAAAGTGTCACATTAATTTAATTATAGCCACAGGAGTGAGTTTAAAAACAGGATGATGTCTATATGATCTAGTTGAATGAGGTGTCTCTAAAATATCCTGATTCATGATCAATAATAATTTAAACAATTTTTTAATCTGTCCACAGGACCTGACTTTATTTTGTTAGATGTCTCTAAAATAGTTATTGAATCAAGTGTTTACATGTAGGTAAACATAGATGTTTAACAACTTGTTAAAATACACCAGAATGCAGGAAATGGCTTCTACTTTATTCAAAATTTCTGGCAAAACATCTTCACCAGCATATTTAAGAAATGAGTTTTTACTTTTAGTAAGTATGTTTTATTTATATAGCACATTTCACAGACATGAGAGTCACATACTGTAGTGCTTTACAAAAGGAAAAATAAAATCTTAAAATCACAGAAGTACTATACAAAAAGGTAAAACATAACAAACTCTAAAATCAATGTACAAAATTAACCAAAAGCCTGTCTGAAGAGATAAGGGAGGGTACCGGCACTTATTTTTTTCCACTTAAAGCACTGGTGTGCACCTGACTGAACCTCAGCTGGAGCAACAACACCACCAGCCTGATCAAGAAAGGTCATCAGAGACTCTACTTCCTCAGACGGCTGAGACGAGCTGGTCTGAGCAGCCCAGTTCTCACCTCCTTCTACAGGTGTGCAGTGGAGAGCGTCCTGTGCTCCAGCATCAACGTGTGGCATGGAGGCTGCACAGTTGCAGAAAGAAAAGCTCTGCAGAGTGGTGAAGGCTGCACAGAAGTCTGTTGGAGTCAGCCTCACCACCATCTACACCCCAGCACACACACTTGCTGCCCCACTTCTCTCAGGAAGAAGGTTGAGGAGCATTAAGTGTAGAACCACTAGACTGAGGAACAGCTTCTACCCTGAAGCTGTTAGACTCATGAATCTCTAACCAGGATAATCACTGTGAAAAATCACATGTTGCTGCTGATCTGTTTCATGTTGATGTATTCATTCATACTCATCTGCTCACACAAACTCATGTTCGTGCTGCTGTTTGGCGTATTTGTTTTCTGCAAGCATTCTAAAATGTTTACTAATTTATCACCAAAATAAGAATTATTTTAGGAATTGGTTTGACTGTTCAAACTGACCATTCTCTCTGAGTGAGGGTGTGATCCAAAACAGTTCCAGGTGAAGGAGTGCCGAAGCTGTTAGCTGCCCAAGAGTAGAGGGTGGTGTTGATGCGCTTTTGGACCACAATGAAGACCAGCTTGGGCTCATAGTTCTGGAAGGTCTCGAAGCATTTGATCAGCTGAGGTATTTCGTACTGCTCCACCATCTTCAGCTGGCCATCGGACACACCATCACGATACACCACAATCTTCTCTGGCAGGTTGTGGTTTACCTGGACAGAAGAACAGGCCCAGGCGTGATGTCAGATGGGTGGGGTTTTGTTTAAAATGTGATGGGCTCTGTGGGCATGTACACCTGCCATAATTTATTCTAAGAACAGCTGCAAAATGTGTTAACTCTTTTAGCAGAACAATAAACTTAATGAGAAGAAGCCAAGCTTTTCTGCGATTGCCTTTTGAGTTAAGATGGTGTGACAAACTTCTAGTTACCTCATGATACTTCTGCAGCGCAGCCAGGAAACAAACTCTGAATCCACGGATCAGTTCCTCACTGGGTGTCTGGAAAGTAACTCTCGAGTACCAGCGGGTAAGTGAGCTGGGGGAGGCAAATAAATGTAGATTTAGATTCAAGACATACAGAAAAACTCATTGGTTCAGATTCAAATCAAACCCTGTTCAACACTTTAAGATTCTGTATCTGTAAATATAAAAGCTGAGATTTTTACCAACCAGTTTAAAAAATATGAGGAAAAATTGAAATGGGAAACATTGATAGTTATAAGGTTAAAATTTAATTGATTGAAGCAAAGCCTTGTTGCCTTGTGCAATAATATCAAAGTTAATAAGTAGTGACTGAAATTGACACCAACTCTAATAAACTTGAACTAGTGTTTTAAAAATACAAAACATTTTAGAAATCAAACAAGAACAGAGCCAAAAATAAGTGTACCTGTTCACACTTGCAACAAATCCCATCACTGACTGACGTAACCTGCTGGTGTCATGGTGGACATCTACTCCAATGATCATTAGGTTTTTCTATTCAAGTGAGGAAATAAACACAATTAACCACGTAATGTTACAAAAACCACGTTGTTAAATTAACACATACAGAACACTACACCATGAGGCCTTTAAATACTAACCAGACAAATTTTTCCACAACTATACAGAGGTGAAATGAGCAAATTAAATCTCCATCTTCTTTTTCTACCAATCATCTGTAGTC
Organism: Garcialebias charrua; assembly: GCA_038048925.1. Taxonomy (NCBI): domain Eukaryota; kingdom Metazoa; phylum Chordata; class Actinopteri; order Cyprinodontiformes; family Rivulidae; genus Garcialebias; species Garcialebias charrua. The sequence continues at coordinate 5,366 of JBBPBX010000925.1, read as the reverse complement.
GGGGTCACATCGGTAAATCTCCATCTTCTTTTTCTACCAATCATCTGTAGTCGGGGTCACATCGGTAACAGGTCCATTATAGAAACTCAGACCTCTCTCGCCCCAGTGACACTTTCCTACTGGTACTGGGGGACCCCAAGGTGTTCCCAGGCCAGAGAAGATACACCAACCCTCCAGCGATTTCTGGGTCTTCCCCGGGGCCTCCTACCAGTGGGAGATGCTCGAAAACCTCTAAAGTGAGGCGTCCAGGAGGCATCCTAATCAGATACCTGAACCACCTCAACTGAATACGTTTTAATCAAATTTAATTTAATTCAACATTTCTCAATCTCGTTAGCCCCTTAAAATCAGCAGGGCAGATCATTTCCAAATTTCTAACCTTAATGATATCACAAAAAATCAAACAATTTTTCATGTAGACCCCATTACAGGTGGTCTATCACCACAACTAGAGGCAGTCTTTAACAGTGGTGATCATCAGGTATGATGAGACTGTTCTGCTTTTCAAAAACAACACTCACCAAGGGAACATTGACAGTCCACAGTTCTCCTCCCAACTTGCTGTTCACCTGCAGAAGTATCTTCTGGGCAACACTCCTCAACTTATGTTGATGCGATATGGTCCGAACATTGATGGCCTGATGAAAAATTTAACAAAAGAGTTTTCTCCTTGCCTCAGACATCAGTTTCAGGTCCAAACTACACACTCATCCCCTTTAATTCAGACACAAATATGCAAGTAGATGACACACCTGGGAAGGAATGGGGCTTTTAACACAACACAACTTCTTGATGGCACTGTAGAGGTCATCTCTGTTGCCGACTATAATGCACACGACAAGCTGCAAACTGGGCTGCAAACAGATTTGAAATTCAAACTTGGTACCTGGAAAAAACCCATGCATGCACGGTGAGAACATGCAAACTCCACCCAGAAAAGCCCCCCAGCCTGGAACCGGGGCGATCTGCTCGCTGAAAGGCGGCAGCTCTACCAACTGTGCCACCGTGCCCAATTGAGCACAAGACGATATTTCAAATGCTCAAGTACAACTACAAGCAATCATGTGACAAGCACCTAACAAGCATTTAAAGTGAATAGTGCTGAATGCAAAGATAAAATTATACTTTTTAAACTGTGTCATACCTCATTGGTGAGCTGATTGTGGATGCTCTTGACATATGTCTCTGTCCGATCGTCCCTTAGCTCCACTCGAATGGGTCGCTCCAGTCGTAACCCGATGGGCCCAGCCACCTTGTTGAAGGTTGAAACCAGCTCTTCAGCCTGGTCTGCACAGCGACGAGGGTAGAAGAGGGCCCAGAGGTTCAATGGAATCTAGAAGAAAAATGGGTTGTCACTCACGTTACCATTATCTAGGTTGAATAAGTTACAGAATTTTTTTTTAACTTTGTCCTTCATTTAAAACAAACAAACAAAAAAACTGGTAACACTGGTGACCATCTTTCTCTACTTTATAGCTGAAAGCTTATGTTGCTTTGAAGCTTTGTTACAAGACTCACAGAGCTGATTGAAGGATCCCTCACAATTTCTCTAGACCAGGACACGTCAGGCCCACATGTAAAGGATGACCCCTGAAGACAGATGGTTTCCAAAGGCAGTGTTCTACCTTTTACCTGCAACAATGAAAACAGACGATCTAAAACACAACTCAATCATCTAAAAAAGCTAAGTCTGGTCCTCTGGACATTCAAAAAACAAAAAAACAAAACAAAGCAAAAAATTGTAGAAACGTTTCGTCTTTCGTCCGAAAGACTTCCTCAGTCTGAGGTGCTGGGTTCAGCTCAGTCTTATAAATAGCACCCTCTCACAGTGTTACACAACCAGTTGGCTGATGACAGCCTGAAACCAGCTGCTCACATGATCAAGGAGGACCATCAGCCTAACAATGGATCGTTAGCACCCTGATGGTTGTTTGCTATTCACAGAGGGCTGAGTGATACCAGCAATCACAGCATTGTAGGAGGGGGACAGTTGAACTCGGAGGCCTCCACCCCTGTTTAATGATGGGCGGTTTCTTTTCACAAAGATGGCCTCCTTTACTCCTCTCTCAAACCATCGTTCCTCTCTATCAAGGATGTGAACATCTTCATCCCTGAAAGAGTGACCGCTGGCCTGGAGATGAGTGTAGACTGCAGAGTCCTGACCTGATGATGTTGATCTTCTGTGCTGGGCCATCCTTTTGGCCAGTGGCTGTTTAGTTTCCCCGATATAAGACTGATCACAGCCCTCCTGACACTGAACAGCATACACAATGTTACTCTGTTTTTGCCGGGGGACTGGATCTTTGGGATGAACCAGTCTTTGCCGTAATGTATTTTGAGGTTTAAAAGCCACTGGGACGTTGTGTTTAGAAAATAAACGTCTCAATGTCTCTGAAACCCCTGCAACATATGGAATGGCCACTGGTCTGGGTCTGGGTTCCTTCTTTTCACCTGATGGCTGGCTGGAGTCCTGTTTGGGTTTCTTCTCTGCTTTCAGGAAGGCCCAGTTAGGATATCCACATTTCTCTAGAGCCTGTTTTGTGTGTGATTTCTCCTTCTGTCTGGCTGCTGAGTTAGTGGGGACGCTGTCTGCTCTGTGGTACAGAGTCCTGATGACTCCTAACTTGTGCTCCAGAGGGTGATGGGAGTCAAACTGTAAATACTGGTCTGTGTGGGTGGGTTTGCGGTACACCTCAGTTTGCAAATTTCCTCTATCAGAAACTGAGACCTCACAGTCCAAGAAAGCCAACCTGCCATTTCTTACATCTTCTCGTGTGAACTTGATATATTTATCCACAGAGTTGATGTGATCAGTGAAATGTTGGACTTCCTGAGATTTAATTTTAACCCAGGTGTCATCAACATACCTGAACCAATGACTTGGTGGTCTCCCCGTAAAGGATGTCAAGGCTCTCTTTTCTACCTCCTCCATGTACAGGTTGGCAACAATAGGAGAAACTGGAGACCCCATAGCACATCCATGTTTCTGCCTATAATATTGCTCCCCATATGTGAAGTAGGTTGACTGCAGGCACAGTTTCAAGAGTTGACACAGTTGCTCTGTGGAAAGCGTGGTTCTGCTGTTCAGAGTGGTGTCTGATTTTAACCTTAAACAGACCACCTCTACTGCTTCATCAACAGGAATGCACGTAAAGAGTGAACAATGGTTTGAGAGAGGTGTAAAGGAGGCCATCTTTGTGAAAAGAAACCGCCCATCATTAAACAGGGGTGGAGGCCTCCGAGTTCAACTGTCCCCCTCCTACAATGCTGTGATTGCTGGTATCACTCAGCCCTCTGTGAATAGCAAACAACCATCAGGGTGCTAACGATCCATTGTTAGGCTGATGGTCCTCCTTGATCATGTGAGCAGCTGGTTTCAGGCTGTCATCAGCCAACTGGTTGTGTAACACTGTGAGAGGGTGCTATTTATAAGACTGAGCTGAACCCAGCACCTCAGACTGAGGAAGTCTTTCGGACGAAAGACGAAACGTTTCTACAATTTTTTGCTTTGTTTTGTTTTTTTGTTTTTTGAATGTCCAGAGGACCAGACTTAGCTTTTTTAGATTTTTCTACCTGGATTATTGAGCATGCATCAGGGTACAACTCAATCATGACTTGAACAATCAAGTTTTCACTGCAGAAGCAACTTGCAAGCTCTGCACAAAACACATCAACCTTAAAGTGAGACTAAACCCAGGTTGAGACGGTAACTCCTCCTTCCAAAATCTCCCTGAAAATGGGCGTGTCGAGAGACAAGGAAGGGTGGAGGTAGAGTTGTGCTTTTGTTCACGCCTCCACCTGCAACAACCTAAAACAAATTAAACCTCTAGCCAACAACATACACCAAGCAACAACAAAGAATAAACATGTAGATGTATTTATCTATTCCACCCATTCCATCCAAAACCAAAGGCCTAAAACAATGAAAATGAAAATAAAAATAAAACCGCTTGTCAGGAGTGAAATGCAGCACTTCCATATAAGGTATGCACTTCTCATCTCTGCAGGGGATTGGCTCTGCTTGAACCACCTGTGTGACATCACACATGAGCAGACATGTCACACATGAGCGTTTGCACAAATAAGAAAATTAAGGTGTAATCCACCAGTTCAACCCATAGAACTACCGTAAACACATTTTTAGACCAAATATTGCCAAATATTGCCAATTTACACAGATATGCACAATTATGTGAGAATAAACACAGCCATAGTGCTAGATAACATTTTAAACACATTCTAGGGAGTTTATCAGCTAAAAAAAGTTAATTTTGGGTTTAGTCGCACTTTAACTGGTCAACAGAAGTCTGAGTCAAGATTGCATCAATGTTACTGGTAAACGACGTTACATTTAATTGTTTAAAAAAAATATACATATATATATATATATATATACACACACACACATATATACATACATATATACATACAGGTATTCCCCGATTTACGAGCGAGATCCGTCACTAGGGGGCGCTCGTAAACCGGAAATCTCGTAATTTGGAACGGCCGCCATTTCCTTCGTAAACCCGGAAGTCCGCTCGTAAATTGGAACGGTTTTCGCCAGCGCACCTAAAAACACTCTATTTTCATCTAAAAACTACTTTTGAGTGCATAAAAATGATCGGAAACGTGTGTTTATATGCTTAACTTGCTAACTGTAGTGAAAAAACACATGAAAACTCAGTATTTTTTTCGTTTTTTCCAAAAATTCGCAGCTCGTAAGTCTGGGACCTCGCAGATCAGAGCGCTCGTAATTCGGGGACTACCTGTATATACATATATATATAATATATATATACATACATATATATATATACATACATACATACATACATACATACATACATACATACATACATACATAACATACATACATACATACATACATACATACATACATACATACATACATACATACATACATACATACATACATACATACATACATACATACATACATACATACATACATACATACATACATACATACATACATACATACATACATACATACATACATACATACATACATACATACATACATACATACATACATACATACATACATACATACATACATACATACATACATACATACATACATACATACATACATACATACATACATACATACATACATACATACATACATACATACATACATACATACATACATACATACATACATACATACATACATACATACATACATACATACATACATACATACATACATACATACATACATACATACATACATACATACATACATACATACATACATACATACATACATACATACATACATACATACATACATACATACATACATACATACATACATACATACATACATACATACATAC
>JBBPBX010000924.1:47711-114137 GCA_038048925.1 Garcialebias charrua | reverse complement strand
TCTATCTATCTATCTATCTATCTATCTATCTATCTATCTATCTATCTATCTATCTATCTATCTATCTCTATCTATCTATCTATCTATCTATCTATCTATCTATCTATCTATCTATCTATCTATCTATCTATCTATCTATCTATCTATCTATCTATCTATCTATCTATCTATCTATCTATCTATCTATCTATCTATCTATCTATCTATCTATCTATCTATCTATCTATCTATCTATCTATCTATCTATCTATCTATCTATCTATCTATCTATCTATCTATCTATCTATCTATCTATCTATCTATCTATCTATCTATCTATCTATCTATCTATCTATCTATCTATCTATCTATCTATCTATCTATCTATCTATCTATCTATCTATCTATCTATCCATCCATCCATCCATCATGAGCTATCTCTGTATTGCTCTATATCTACACACAAACACACACACATACAGTATATGTTTGAGTACGGTATGTGTGTGTGTGTGTGTGTGTGTGTGTACATTAGTTAAATACGTACAAAATGAAATGGTTGCTTGTCTTTGAAATGTTGTTTAAGGTAAATAACAGATTTTGGGGGTAATAATAAAAAATGAACACAAGTTTTGTTCAAAGAAATGTATAATTTAAACTGAAGTGAATTTGACTTGTGCTGGTAGATTTACAGTGACATGATTAAAGTGAAACAACAACCCATCTGTTCACACGTGTAGCCTGAATGTCGTGTTTTAAGGAACTTCCACGTCTGGGTCGAGGGCTGGATGAAGAGACCGGACCTGGAGAAAAATGGCAAATATGACGGCTGGCAGGTTCTGGATCCAACACCTCAGGAGAAGAGTGACGGTACTGACAGCCTCACTCCCTTAATGTTGTTTAATTCCATTGTTATAAATGACTAAAGATCATATGACGTTATATTTGCTTACAAGTGTTTCTTTAAACTCAGCAGCTAAAATAAGACCTGATGTTGAATCACAGTGTGATGGTCGCATGAGATCATTAGAGCATTGTATAGAGGTTTATATTTATTTGAACAAAAACAACCCAAGTTTTATTGTTTAAATCTATTTTTAAGTTAAATCAGGACGAGGAGGCTGCTGAGCAAGTGTCTTCCATGGACAAAGGGTTTGTTGTGTGTCTGCAGGTATGTTCTGCTGCGGCCCAGCTCCAGTCACAGCCATCCTGAACGGAGACACTCACCTCAAGTATGACGTGCCGTTTGTCTTCGCTGAGGTCAATGCTGACTGCGTTTACTGGCTGGTTAGTGGGCGGAGCCAAAGCTTCATCAGGTTCCATTAGTGCCAAAAATATATTTATGTGTCTATGTAAAGTGTGTATGTAGTGGGCTGTGTGTATGTAAAGTGATATGTTAACATTTTTCCAGTTATAAAAACATGAAGGGATTCAATTGAACGTCACCTCAGGCCTTGACATAGAAAAGCAAAAAACTTTAAAGCATAAGTCTTCATTTAGAATTGCTGTTGGTCAGCAGACCACATTAGGTGAAGCACATAGACACAATGCAGTACATAGGCATGCTACAATACATATCATTTAACTTATCACATTACATTTAACAACATATCCCTTTATATATCACATTACATATACACAATGCGCTACATATGTAACCGGATCCTTCCTGCGTTGTGCTGGTTTTATGAATTTAACAGACCGTGACACGGTTTATCTTTAGTCAGGATAGCGGTTTATTCTGGTGAAATAACACACACACAACACCGTGTTACCGACTGCCCTGTTCCAAGTCTCTCCCACAAGACAACGTGACAAAAGGGCAGAGTCTCAGAGGTGCAACCAATTTAAAGACAAAATCACAGAAGAAGAAATAAAAGGGAGGGGCTTCTGATCTTAAAGTAACACGGCGAAAATAATGACAGTGGTGTTTCAGTCAGGTAATAATACAATAATACAACAATACAAAAATACTTTTTGTGTAATTATAACACAAGAGAAATACAACCAGGTTACATTTACCCCCCTAGAATTACACAAAAATAAAAAAACAGTGTCAGACAGTACCAGTACAAATATTTTGTGTTCTGTAACAAAGTAATACTTCAACATAACAGCTACCCTACAATAGGGTCAGGAGACCAGAGATCGTTCTCATGGTATTCCATGGACAACAAGAGGTGCCTTTTACACCCCCCCTTATACAGAATGAACACAAATGGTACTGAAGCTTATGCAAACCAAAAATAAATAAATAAATAAAAATAAAGTAAATGATCCTAGTCAAAGGTAGGAATCATACACAAAAATTTGAAAACTCACACATCAATAACAGGTTGAACCATATCCTTGTTATACAATGCCTCAATGACAGCCATGGATTCTATCAAGCGACAGACTGGTTTAATAACCCTCCCAAAACGTGAAGTTAGGCGGTGAACAACATCCCCTCCCACTCTGTCTGGAGGATGAACAACACTAACATCGTCAGGAAGATGAGGTAAGGAACCAGCAGTCGCCAGTACTCCAGTGTCCATAGAGGAGTTCTCTGAGTCATGAGGCAGGTCATTATTTACAACTGATGCAGCCGAGGACACATCCTGAACCCATGATGCAGTACGATCCTCCCCATCACTGCAGGATAGGGAGTCTGGTAGGGAAGGCTCAGCAAAAACAGCACTAGGGGCCTCGCTAAGACATTCTGTTTCGTGTAGGTCAGAAACCGGAGGAACTCCAACCACACTGTCAGCATGGCGGTTCACATTGCTGTCCAGGGTCATTCCCACAGGTAAAAAGTTCACATCAAGAAGGAGGTTGCGATGCACCACACGCTCATTGCCATGCCGATCTCTAATTCGGTAAATGTGGAGAGCAGGTTTGGATGCAACCACCGTGTACATCACAGGCTCCCATTTATCAGAAAGCTTCCGCTTTCCTCTGGCTCCCTTGTTCGCCACCAAAACCTGATCTCCAACTGACAGAGGGTGACCCTTGGCTCTCTTGTTGTACTGGTCACATTGATGTTTCTGCTCTGCACTGGTGCTCTTTTCAGCCATTAACATGGCAGAACGCAGATCTTCAACCAGTGATTTGACATAAGAGTGGTAGTCGCAAATGGCATCAATAATAATAATAATAATTAATTCAATTTATAACGCACTTTTCATTACTGAAAATCTCAAAGTGCTACACATATATTTGAATGCTACACACATTCATAAACCGGTGGCGGCAGACTACCATGCAAGGTGCTTTCCAGTCCTACCGGGAGCAACTCAGGGTTAAGTGTCTTGCCCAAGGACACAACGACACATGGTGCGGGTCCCGGGAGTCGAACCGCCAACTTTCCGATCGGGAGACGACTGCCCTTACCACTACGCCACGGCCGCCCGCATCATCGTGAAGAACGTTCCGAAAAACAAGGTCAACAGGCAGCCTGGGAATCCTCCCAAACATCAGGTAAAATGGCGCAAAGCCAGTGGTCTCATGAACTGTGCAGTTGTAAGCGAAAGTCAGAGACTGGATCATCTGAGGCCATTTGTGCTTCGAACGTGGAGGAAGAGATCTTAACATATTGCCCAGGGTGCGATTGAATCTCTCTGCAGTCCCGTTACCCATTGGGTGGTAGGGTGAGGTGCGCGATTTACTGACACCACTCAGCTCCAAAAGCTCAGCTAGCAGCTCACTCTCAAAATTTGCACCCTGATCAGAGTGAATGCGCTGAGGGAAACCATAAACGCAGAAAAACCCATCCCATAACTTCTTCGCAACTCTTTTAGCGGTTTGGTCATGACACGGGAACGCATGTGCTAATTTTGTGAAGTGATCTGTGATCACCAGAACATCCACAGACTTGTTGTTGCTGTCCTCAGCCGACCAGAAATCAATGCACACCAGCTCCATCGGAGCACTGGTTCTGATGTTCTCCAGAGGGGCTCTCACAGCAGGCTCTGGGGTTTTGCTGAGGACACATCTGGGACATTTTCTCACAAAATCCCGCACATCCCTTTCCATGTCATGCCAAAAGAAGCGATGGCGAGCCAAGGAGAATGTTCGTGGCTGGCCCTGATGACCTGCATTATCATGGACACCAGTCAAAACCACAGACTTTAAAGCATCAGGGACCACAAACTGGAATCGTTTACCTTTTTTCACAGGGTCTTTTATGACACGGTAAAGGACACCATTCAGCAATGTTAGTTTGTCCCATTGCTTCAGAACTTTTAAAGCCAGTTGGTTTTCACCAAAGCGTTCCCGCCTTGACGGACGGCGTCCCCGCTCAACATAGAAGACAACTCTGGAAACAACAGGGTCGTTCCTCTGGTGAGAGACGAGGTCAGATAGACAAAGCGCTGTTGATGGGTCTGTGGTGTGTGGGATTATCATGTCCAGATGGTCAGCTAAAGATGCTGCATGCTGAGTCTGACCGGCATCCCCACTGCAGACAGATGACAAAAGAGAGGAGACCTCGTCACAAGTCATGGATGTGTCAGTTATAACGGAAGAAGAGCTGTCCACTGATTGAAGCTGGCAGGTCAAACGGAAAACATCTTGCACAGCGTGATCAGGAAGCTCACAGATTTGTTCCAAAAGTTCCTGACAAGGCTCTGACAGAAGGCGATCAGCCAAGGGCTTCACAAAAGGGGCTCTGCTCAAGGCATCTGCCACCACATTCTGTCTCCCTGGAACATACCTGATCTCAAAGTTGTACGGGGCAAGCTTAGAGACCCAGCGTTGTTCACAGGCATCCAGTTTGGGCTTGGTCAGGATATATGTGAGGGGATTATTATCCGTCCACACAGTAAACCTGTGACCCTTCAGCCAGTGGCTGAACTTATCACACACAGCCCATTTTAAGGCCAGGAACTCAAGCCTGTGTGCAGGATAGTTGGCCTGACTGCGGCTTAGAGACTTGCTGGCAAAAGCAACAGGTCTAGCGATCTCTCCATCAGCCGGGACCTGTGACAAAACAGCACCGAGCCCATCCAATGAAGCATCAGTTGAGAGAATAAATGGCCTCTCAAAGTCAGGATGTGCTAGCACCACACAATCAAGGAGTGCAGCTTTAAGGTCTCCAAACGCTTTCTCACAAGCTGGAGTCCAGTCCTGGGGAGTCAGGACACGAAAAGTTCCAGCTTTCCCGTGTCCTTTGCCCTTCACTCTACGTTTCTGACCTGCGGTGAGCGCGTAAAGTGGCTTTGCAATGCGGGAACAAGCTGGAATAAAGTGCTGATAGAATAGCACCATGCCCAAGAATGACCTCACCTTCTTCTGGCATGGAGTACAGCCATCCTCCTTCATGAGGTCCTTTTTGTCAAAACTAGAGATGACCTTTACCTTCTCCTGATCAACAGAAACACCACCAGCCTCCACAACATGGCCCAAAAACCTCACAGACCTCCTGAGAAAGTGACACTTTTTCTGGGACAGCTTCAAGTTGTTCGCTCTCAGACGGCAGAAAACAACCTCCAGCCTCTTTAACGATTCCTCCTCAGAAGGTGCAAACACCAACAGGTCGTCCAGATAACAGAGGAGGCTGGAAAAGTTCAAGTCACCAAAAACGTTAAGCATCATTCTCATGAAGGAAGCTGGGCTGTTACATAGACCTTGTGGGAGCCGATTGTACTCATAAAGTCCAAGCGGCGTGGTAAAAGCTGTATAATGTTTGTCGGACTCATGGAGGGGGATGTTGTAGAATCCAGAGGTCAAGTCCATGGTGCTGAAAAGAGCATTCCCACCAAGAGCAGCAAGGCAGTCAGACTGATGGGGTAATGGATGGGCATCCTTAACGGTCTTAGCATTAAGCCAGCGGAAGTCAGTGCATATCCTCATGTCCCCAGACTTTTTCCACACCATAACAAGCGGGGAAGCATATTCACTAATAGACTTCCTTATGATGCCCTTCATCTCCATCTCAGACAAGACCTCCCTCAACTGCTGGTAATGTGCTGGTGGGATGCGTCGATAAGGCAAACGAAATGGTTTCTCATCAGTCAAATGAATGCGATGGACAAAATCTCTAGCCTCACCGCAATCCAGTTTTCCCCTGGAGAACACATCCTGGTAAGAAACCACAAGTTCAGCCAGTCTTCTTTTAGACTCGCCTGATACCTCACAGCTCTCTATGTCGATGTCATGTAGACCACAGTCTCTCAGCATCTGCACTGGGTCAGCACTGTGATATGATGAGCTTGTTGCAACTGCAGAATGATTGCAGTGCACTTCAGGTCTCCCCTGACTGAACGCAAAGTCCTCCACAGCAACACATGGGAAGACATCAGCAATTTTAGCATTGCGGCGCAGTACCAGAGGTTTGTTTGTGGGATTGAGAACCTTCATAGGGACCCAATGGTCCCCCCACATGGGTGTTACTACACGACCCACCAAAATGTTTTTTGGGGTGGAACGAGCAGATGACGGCTCCACGATCACAGTGCCCCCTAATGACAGGGGTGCAGTGGACGGAAGCTTTCCCCAGACCACATACTCCCGATGAGGAAGGAGGGTGACAGCCTGTCTGAGCCTGACTGTTCCAATCTTGTCAGGTAAAGTAGAGTTTGACCACCGAGAGACACAACTCAGCAGCTGCAAAAACTCTTCACACTCTGGGTTTGCAGTGTTTGATGTAATGAGTTCCCAGTACCCCGGATCAGTTTTCATTTTTTTAATAAGGGGCCGGAGTACATTGCTACCAATGATGAATTCATCATGTTGGCCAGGTATCAAAAATGTTGGTACTGTAAATTTGAAACCATAGATCTCAATGTTCAACTCATAGATGCATCGAGGCTGCGTGAGAAGGCCACCACACCCAACGAGGACCACATTCTCTGGGACTGCAAGAGGGATCAAATCAACACCCGCGGCTCTTAGCTTGTTCTCTGCCTCCACGCTCAATGTGCACGACATACTCCCAGAGTCCAACATACCCCTCAGTGTAGATCGTTCACTCACTGAAACTGAGGCATAAAACAAATCACTAGCCCTCTGAACTCTCTGTGACCCCAAGAAAACCACTTCGCTGTCTTCAGGTGAAGCGTTACAACATTCGGTATAAACAGAGTGTGCATCTAGTGTATTTGTGAGGGTATTATCCATACTGCCCATGCTGCCCCTCTCATCGCACAGGCTCTCTAGTTTAAATTAGGGTACTGGGAGGATGGCTGTGGTGCGTGATGGGTAGGCTGAGGACAATTCCTTTTAATGTGTCCTGAGCTGAAGCAGTTGAGACACAGTCTGAACAGTCTGCAGTGAGAGTGTGTTGTATGCTCCTCAGAGCAACAAACTCTGCATGGAGCTTGTTGAGGATGTTTAGAACCACGTGTGTAACTCCCCATATGTTGACCATGTTGTTTCGTAGCAAGAGAAGCTGCACACAAAGACAGAACTTTATCAAACATCTCTGCCATCTGATGAGGTGGTTCAACTCCTGAACTGGGGGAAAAAGTTGGCTTGGATGGACCTGCAGTCTGAAAGGGTGTAGATTGTGGAGCAACATGCTGCTGTGGCTGCTGATACAAGGGACCTGAAGCTAAAGAATGATCACACGCTAAAGCAGCCTGGGTAAAATGGACAGCAAACGGTGTTGCATCGGCTGGCGACGCAGCAGTGGGTGATTGAGCACCAAGCTGAGGGAGACAGGAGAGAACCACAGGGCCTGTAGATGAACCAACAGCCTTGTTCATACTAACCATCGGTCTCCTAAGACTCACAACATGGTTATCAAGGCGACCCTGGACCTCAGCAGCAGTCCACTCCTCAACAGGTTTCAGCTGGAAGGAAAGAGCTAGACCAGGATCAGGACAGTGGTTGATGAACATGGTAACAACCTCAGCTCCTGGATCCTCCACCTGCTTCCCCCTTCTACGCAAACACTCATCAGCTGCTTCAATAGACTTGTTCAGTCTGATCCAGTAGTCCATGGCTGTCTCTCCATCAGCAGGCAGGATGTTATAAAAGTCTCTCATTGGCAAATTGGAGAAGATCAGCTCACCAAAATTGCGTTTCAGAATATCAAAAACAGTAGAAACTAACTTGTCACTACATGACTGAGGCTGGCAGCGGAGTGACACCTGGACCACATCTCTGGCTTTCCCAGTAAGTCTGGATGTGATGATTTCACACATTTCTACAGGGTTCACACAATTTATTCTTGACAGATAACATCTCATCAAACCCTCCCATTCCTGGATGGGGAAAGTATCAGTGTGATCACCTTTAAAATATGGTGGTGCCCTGATATCAGACTGAACAACAACCCTCATTTGTGACTGATCGGTCGGGATGCTGGGTTGGCTGTCAGCAACCCGAGACTGGTTTTGTGGGTTTAGGCCACTCAGGTTTGTCGTAATGGCATCCCCAATCTGCTTGGCTAAATCAGCAATCACCCCACTAAGAGCCTCAGTAGAAACAAGTTGGCTGAGGTCAGACCTTGCATTACCAACGGGTGTAGAAGCAGCAGCAGGGACAGGTAGGGAGTTCAACTCAGACTTAACAGGGCATTCATATGCACCAGGAGGCATAGGCCTCCCCCTCCCAAAGGACATGTAATGTTGACCCCTCCCCAAACTAAAAGTGACCCTCCGGTCCACTTCATCATCCTCAAAAGGTACCTCAGTGTCAAACATTTCAACAAACAATAACAGATAAAAATCCCTAAAAAGAAAAATGCATTAAAAAAAAAGAGATATCAAAAATAAAGTGACTACAGATTCCCAAACAGTCTAAAACCAAATTAGTCACAAAAGCTCACATGCATCAGTAGGCAAAAAGAAATAAAAATAAAAAAATAGGATCAGTCTTTCCCACAGAAAAAGTAAAAAACTTTTATAAAAGTAAAAATATGCAGTCTTTTTTTTTCACCTATTTCCCTGCCTCCCACGTATGAAACGAGGTGCACAAAAACACAGCAGCAGAAATAGTAACGGTTGTTTGTTAGGATACAGCGAGCCTGCCAGTCACAGCCCAGGGCAAAGGCGCGCAGTGCAACGAGCCAGGCGTGGCGAGACTTCAAAGGCGGGAAGAGCTCAGCGTCACTCGCACAGGTGCAGCTCTGGGCACGAGCAGCAGCGGAGGTTCAGCGACAGCGGGTCGAACGGCACCAAGTGTAACCGGATCCTTCCTGCGTTGTGCTGGTTTTATGAATTTAACAGACCGTGACACGGTTTATCTTTAGTCAGGATAGCGGTTTATTCTGGTGAAATAACACACACACAACACCGTGTTACCGACTGCCCTGTTCCAAGTCTCTCCCACAAGACAACGTGACAAAAGGGCAGAGTCTCAGAGGTGCAACCAATTTAAAGACAAAATCACAGAAGAAGAAATAAAAGGGAGGGGCTTCTGATCTTAAAGTAACACGGCGAAAATAATGACAGTGGTGTTTCAGTCAGGTAATAATACAATAATACAACAATACAAAAATACTTTTTGTGTAATTATAACACAAGAGAAATACAACCAGGTTACACATACACACTTTACATAGACACATAAACATATTTTTGGCACCAATGGGAGCTCATATTCCAGGGCTCACCCATACTTATCCTGCTCCTAGAATGTCTTGTTGTGTGTTGGGTCAGGTAAAACGGAACGGCACCATGGAGAATATGTCCTCTGAAACTGCGACTGTTGGACAGAACATCTCCACCAAGTCCGTGGGCTCCAACGTGAGGGTGAACATCACGGATGCCTACAAGCAGAAAGAAGGTGCACAAGCATCAGCCTTTTTTTGTAAAATTAAAGACATTAATTTTGTGATGTCGTGTCGGGGCGGCCGTGGCGTAGTGGTAATGGCAGTCGTCCCCCGATCGGAAGGTTGGCGGTTCGAATCCCAGTTCCCCACACCATGTGTCGTTGTGTCCTTGGGCAAGACACTTAACCCCGAGTTGCTCCCGGTAGGACTGGAAAGCACCTTGCATGGTAGTCTGCCGCTACCGGTGTATGAATGTGTGTAGCACTTTGAGATTTTCACTAATGAAAAGTGCGTTATAAATTGAATTCATTATTATTATTATTATGTCATCAAGTAAGTTCAAATCACAGCATTCTTATACAGCATGTGGACTATCACCAGTGTTCTTGTTTCTTTTATAAATCACATTTTTCATTGGGTGTGTAGAAGCACGATGTAGAACTGATTCTTTATTTCCAGGACGGTCAGTTCAGATGAACTCAGTAACAGAGTTCATGATGTAAATAATTCAGTTCTTTCAAGGTATTTATTCTATTTGTGATAGTTAAACAGGCCGTGCACGCCAGGGTTTTAAACACAGATCTTTTTGCACTTCAAGCACAAACTGAGGATGACTCTCAGTCTCAGCTACCACTAGACCAAACTTTAGCTCAATATCTGTGAAACTGAGTTGTAGCTGTTGCTGTGTTTGCTACGGTTTAGCTAAAGTTGACTGGATTTCCATCCTAACAGGAACAGAGCAGGAGAGGAAGGTCTTCAAATACGCACGTGAAAGATTAGAGGACGAGATGACGAGGGAGGTCCAGGCTGGGGAGAGTTCTAAAAAAATCACCAACGGAACGAGTGAAACCAGCAACGGCAAGCCTGCAGACATCGTGCGTCCAAAAGAAGAAGCATCCAGCCCCGACCCACCGCCACAACTTTCTCTTCGATTTGATGATGTGAGCCCGACATTATTACCCCTCAGTCTGCAGCTCACGCTCTGATCTGAGCACAGATCTGTGCTTCTCCACAAACCAGTCAGATCATCATAGATCTGTAACTACTGGAGGGGGAGGCTCAAGTAGGACTGTGTTAATTATTTTTGTCAATGTCAATGTCAATTTTATTTATAAAGCATATAAAAACAAGCGATGCCGACCAAATTGCTGTAGAGTAAAAAAATAAAATAAAATAAACAGAGTAAAATGCATCTAGTGCCACTAATACCTAATAAAGACGGTTGTTTCACCAGTCGATCTTTAGAGTTGACCAATCCAATCATGAACACCTGGGAGAGGACGCTGGCGTGATGTCGCCGCTTCTCCACGCTGAAAAGTTGTTTTACTGTTGCTATTTTTTATTTTTATTTTTTGGACATTTATCTGGACTTATTTTGTTCAGTGGTTTTTTTAATCAAGGACTTTACGGACAGCTTGGTTAGTACTTCCTAACCAGAATATTGGGCTGTCTGCCTCCTGTCAACTCCAGCACAAACCTTGCACAAACTTTGCTTGGAGAACTACGTGGCTGCAGTTTTTGTTTTGCTTACCTGCTGCTTCTGTCAACCTCCTGTGTCGTCTGGACCGTTCTGGACTTTCTCCTGTGCTCCTCTTCGAGTTATGCTCATTCAAGTTACATCTCACTGCTTCTTGGTTATTTCTCTCGGAGCCGTGGGTCTGCTGTTAGCGGCTAGCTCTGTGCTAGCTTCCCCCGGTTTGGCTGGTGTGATGTTGACCTACTCCGCTTCGCAGCTGCTTGGACTTAACAACTGCTCCATTCCACCTTCTGTTTCCATCATCAAACAACTGGGACTTCTGCGTAGACCTCGTTACATCCATAGAGGCTCTCGAAAGAAATCTGTTTATTCTCGCTCTGAATTGATTCCGTCCGGGAGACGTGTCGCACCTCAACTACGTCATCAGAACGCTGCGTCTGTAGTCCCTTGTAGTCCGCAGCGCACGAGGTGGCAAGGAAAACGTGGAGTGGACTTCAGTCTGCTTAAACCGGTTCAAAAAGCTCCTACACCAACTAGCATTAAAATAGAACTCTTCAATGTACAATCACTATCCAATAAATCATGTCTCATGGTACATTCAGACCGAACAGCGTTTCAACTTCCAAAAAGCTCGTCACGCACGCAAGTGGACGCACTTGGTGGCTAGACCTACTTGGACCAGAACGCCAGAACGCGAAACTGCTGCGGGGTGTGTGGGAGGAGCTTACCAGTGTCCTGCGCACTCCGCCAGGTGAGGAGCTTTTTATTTCTGTCTCTGTAGAGCAGACTTGACTGGTCGTGAAGGACTTGTCGCGAACACACAGCTACAATGAGTTTCTCTTCCATAGTACACAACCTCGCGGGTCTTTTCTGTGTCCCACAAACAATACGTCACATAGTTGCGCAATACCCCCGCCCCCTCGTTTCCGCGTCACATAGGGACTCTCCCCCTCTCTTCTCCCCCTCTCTTCTCCCCCCGACTCTCCCTGATTGGTTGACACACCAACCAATCAGGTAGAGTTGAGCGGCGTTTGAAAGTTTGAACGGCGAAATCTTCAGCATGTTGAATGCGTGGTTTGGAGGCTGAAGCCGGTTCACGTGCACGGAAAACGCTTTCCAGCACGCTCAACACGCACGCGACGTGACGCCCGACACCAAGACGCGGCTGGAAGCGCGTCCACCATTGACTTTACATGTAAACTGGACGCTCCTGCCGTTGAAACGCTGTTAGGTCTGAATGCACCATAATTCATGATCACATTCTGGAGAAAAACTTGGACCTCATGTGCCTCACAGAAACTTGGCATCAACCAGACGTGTTCAGTTCTCTGAATGAAGCTTGTCCCTCTGGATACAGTTATCTGCAGAGAGCCCGCTGCACTGGCCGCGGTGGTGGTCTGGCTGTAATCTACCGCAGTAATTTAAAATTGTCACATCTGTCTTCTCATAATTTTTCTTCTTTTGAATGTTTGGCCTTCAACTTCAAAGCCCCACTCCTGATGAACGTTATATTGATTTATAGACCTCCCAAACCGCATGTTTCATTTAACTCAGAAATGCATGACCTTGTCTGTATATGACCTGGGTGTCTCAGACCACAGGGTCATCTCCCTGGAAGTGCCTTCAACTTCGCCTGCTTCAAACCCAAAACGACCTATCCAGTTCCGTGACTATAAAAACATTTCCCCTGATGTTTTGTCTGCTGATCTTCACGCCCTGACCGCTGTCAATCACTCATCTGCAGATGACTCTGTGGATTACTACAACCAATCTCTCCAGGAGCTTCTGGACCTACATGCTCCCTTGAAGTCAAGACTGGTGTCTTTCTCCCGTTCAGCCCCCTGGTACACTGGTGAGCTGCGCAGGATGAAGGCAACTGGCCGTGCTATTGAGAGACGTGTAAAATCATCTGGTCTCTCGGTACATAAGCAAGCGTACAAAGAACATCAGAAAGCGTACGCCTATTCTCTTAAAGAAGCACGCTCCAAATATTATTCCAACATCATCAACACCTGCCCTGGAAACTCTAAACAGCTCTTCTCCACAATAACTCATCTGCTTAATCCCATTAAACAAACTCATGAGGACTCTGTTCAAAAATGCAACCTGTTCCTTTCATCATTTAAAAACAAAGTTGACACTATCAGATCTCAGCTCCACAACCTCCCTGATCTTAGTGTGCCATCTACCCGTCTGCATTCTGGGTCCCTGAGCAGCTTTGATGAAGTTGTTCAGAGTGAGGTGGAGACCATCATCAAGAAAATGAAGCCTTCATCCTGCGCCCTGGATCCCTTCCCCTCATCTCTCATAAAATCCAATCACTCTGCAATTAGCCCATTAATCACACAAATAATAAATAAGTCTCTACAATCTGGTCATGTTCCACTGCCTCTAAAAACTGCCATCATTAGGCCTCTTCTGAAAAAATCTAATTTGGATCCCGACATTTTTTCTAATTACCGCCCAATTTCCCACCTCCCATTTCTGTCCAAAGTGCTGGAGAAAGCAGTTGCTGCTCAGCTGCAGGACCACCTACAGCAACACTCTCTGTATGAGAAGTTCCAGTCTGGATTCAGAGCAGCTCACAGTACTGAGACTGCACTGCTGAGAGTAACAAATGATGTCCTCATGGCTGCTGACACTGGTTCTCCCTCCATCCTTGTCCTCCTTGACCTCACTGCAGCCTTCGACACTGTGGACCATAGTATCCTCCTCCACCGTCTTCATGTGGAGGTCGGTCTCTGTGACACTGTCCTGGACTGGTTCAGATCTTTCCTCTCCAATAGGCTGGAATGTGTTAGCCTTGGCAATGCCACTTCCCAGACAGTCGGTGTCTCCTGTGGTGTCCCTCAGGGGTCAGTTCTGGGGCCCCTGCTGTTTTCCCTCTACATGCTGCCTTTAGGTCAAATTATTAATCAGTTCAACATTTCTTTTCACTGCTATGCCGACGACACACAGCTTTACATCAGGACTGGAACATCATCATCATCCCTATCTCCGTCTTCACTCACTGTTCTCTCTGCCTGCCTGGAGGAAATAAAGGCATGGATGAATCAGAACTTTCTTCAATTAAACTGCTCGAAGACTGAGGCCATATTGATTGGCACCCCTCACCAGATACAAACATCAACTTTAACAACAATCTCCTTCTCTGGTCAAGACATCCCCCTCTCCACCTCTGTTACAAATCTTGGAATAAAAATGGACTCTCATCTTACATTTGAAAATCACATTAAGCATCTGTTTAAAACCTGCTTCTTCCATCTTCGAAACATCTCCAGACTTCGCCCATCTCTGACTTTTCCTGATGCTGAGAAACTCGTCCATGCCTTTGTCTCCTCCAGGCTCGACTACTGCAACTCCCTGTTTATTGGAATCCCTGGCAAAAACCTTCAGAAACTTCAATACATTCAAAACAGTGCAGCAAGGATTCTGTTGAGAGTTCGTAAATTTGAACATATTACACCCATTCTCCATAACCTCCATTGGCTTCCTGTCACCTACAGAATTCAGTACAAAACTGCTCTCATTACCCATCAATGCTTGCACGGAACTTCACCTGACTATCTAAAGGACATTCTTGCACCATATTCATCCACCCGGTCTCTACGATCACAGAACAGTAATTTCCTTCATATTCCTCGGACCAAATTGAGGACCATGGGAGACCGAGCATTCTGTGTGGCTGCCCCCCGCCTGTGGAACTCCCTCCCTGATGACCTGAGAGCTCCACAGTCACTGGTTGACTTTAAAAGCAGCATAAAGACTTTTCTTTTTAAGCAAGCCTATTCTGCCTCCACATGATTTTATCTTTGATCTTAGCTGATATCATTATTGATTTTACTTGATTTTATCACTTGTTTTATTTTGATCTTTGCTTTGTTACACTTTGTAGCACTTTGAGATTTTTATTAATGAAAAGTGCATTATAAATTGAATTCGTTATTATTATTATTATTATTATTAAAGTTAACACAACAACAATAAAATCTGCTCAAAATTTGTTCTCAGACTCTGCGAGGATCAAATGCCAAGTAAAACAGATGAGTCTTGAGCAAAGATTTAAAAGTCTCAACAGTCTGAGCGGTCTTTACTTTCTCAGGTAAACTGTTCCACAGTTTTGGACCAGCAACCGCAAAAGCCCGATCACCTCTGGATTTCATTCTGGATCTGGGGACATCTAAGAGAAACTGGTTGGTAGACCGGAGTGCTCTTACTGGAGTGTAGATATTGATAAGATCACATAAATATGACGGGCCAGAACTTTTAAGATTTTAAAAACAAGCAATAAAATCTTAAAAGCAATCCGACAGTGGACAGGGAGCCAGTGAAGAGAAGCCAGGACAGGGGTTATGTGTTCATATTTTTAGTTGAAGTTAAAAGACGAGCTGCTGCGTTCTGGACAGATTGTAAACGATGCAAAGATGATTAGTCTAAACCAACATACAGTGAATTACAATAGTCCAAACGAGAGGTAATAAAAGTGTGAATCACCTTTTCAAGGTCTCTGAAAGAGAGACAAGACTTCACCTTGACAATGAGTCTTAACTGGAAGAAACCGGATTTAACAACAGCATTTATCTGTTTGTCTCATTTAAAAGCACTGTCAAAAATAACTCCCAGATTCCTGACATTGGAGTGGCTGTATGAAGCCAAGGGGCCAAGAACATTTAGGGTGTTACATTTACCAAAGCTGATGACTGTTGTCCACTTATGCAAAATGTGAACTTTTGAGGCAACAC
This sequence comes from Garcialebias charrua, assembly GCA_038048925.1. Lineage (NCBI taxonomy): Eukaryota > Metazoa > Chordata > Actinopteri > Cyprinodontiformes > Rivulidae > Garcialebias > Garcialebias charrua. The sequence continues at coordinate 98,242 of JBBPBX010000924.1, read as the reverse complement.
GTCTAGTATTCTGCAGGAACCAGCTCAAATCAGAGGCCGCCTTCTGTAGCTTTGTTCAAGCAGGTGTGCTGCAGCAGGAAATTATTAAAACACGTAGGGCAGGATGTTTAAAAGACTGGGCTGGGAGACGCTGATGTGTTGGACGAATCCAGTTCTAAATGATCAGGTTCATCTGATTCTGTGGCGCTGCAGGTGTCCAAGCCTGTGAACGGTGAGGACGTGAACCTGAAGCTGATCCTGAGCAGTAACAGCAGCGTTCCCATGCTGCTGACCATCAACATCAGCGTCCAGGCGTTGAAGTACACCGGCCAGCCAGCTGGGAACATCCAGACGGTGGTGATGGAGCAGAAGCTGCTGCCTGGGAAAGGTCTTTCTCTTTCCACTGGATTTTATTGATCGATTGGACGTAACTGTTGATTCTGGAAACAGGCCTCTTTCATTGAATTCTCACAATTTCTTTCTTTTTGTTTTCTTCCCTTCCAGATCTGTCCATCCCTATCCTGGTCCCATTCCTGACCTACCACAAGTACATGATCGAGTGCAAGAGCATGAACATTTCCGCCGTGGTCGCCGACAAGCAGAACAAAGATCAAACCTCCCTGGCTGAGAACCGCATCGTGCTGAAGGACCCACCTCTGACCCTCACCGTCAGTAATGGAAACCACCTCATCTTTCATGAACCACAGCAGTTTTCAAGGATTATCTGCCACATCCATCCATCCATCCATTTTCTTCCGCTTATCCAGGGTCGGGTCGCGGGGGTAGCAGCCTAAGTAAGGAGGCCCAGACTTCCCTCTCCCCAGCCACTTGGAGCAGCTCCTCTGGGGGAATCCCAAGGCGTTCCCAGGCCAGCCGAGAAACATAGTCCCTCCAGCGTGTCCTGGGTCTTCCTCTGGGTCTCCTCCCGGTGGGACATGCCCGGAACACCTCACCAGGGAGGCGTCCAGGAGGCATCCTAACCAGATGCCCGAGCCACCTCAACTGGCTCCTCTCGATGTGGAGAAGCAGCGGCTCTACTCCGAGTCCCTCCCGGATGACTGAGCTTCTCACCCTATCTCTAAGGGAGAGTCCAGACACCCTGCGGAGAAAACTCATTTCAGCCGCTTGTATCCGAGATCTCGTTCTTTCGGTCACAACCCAAAGCTCATGACCATAGATGAGGGTGGGAACGTAGATCGATCGGTAAATTGAGAGCTTTGCCTTTCGACTCAGCTCTCTCTTCACCACGACAGACCGGTACAGCGCCCGCTTCACTGCGGATGCTGCACCTATCCGCCTATCGATCTCACGCTCCAGTTTTCCCTCATTCGTGAACAAGACCCCGAGATACTTAAACTCCTCCACTTGGGGCAGGACCTCCTCCCCGACCCGGAGAGGGCATGCTACCCTTTTCCGGCTCAAGACCATGGCCTCGGATTTGGAGGAACTGATCCTCATCCCGGCCGCATCACACTCGGCTGCAAACCGCTCCAGCGAAAGCTGTAGATCACGATCTGATGAAGCCAATAGGACCACATCATCTGCAAAAAACAGAGAAGTGATTCTAAGGCCACCAAAACGGATCCTCTCAACACCTTGGCTGCGCCTAGAAATTCTGTCCATAAAAGTTATGAACAGAATCGGTGACAAAGGGCAACCTTGGCGGAGTCCAACTCTCACTGGAAACGAGCCTGACTTACTGCCGGCAATGCGGACCAAGCTCTGACACCGGTCGTACAGGGACCTAACAGCCCATATCAATGGGCCTGGTACCCCATACTCCCGGAGTACCCCCCACAGAACCCCCCGAGGGATGCGGTCGAATGCCTTTTCCAAGTCCACAAAGCACATGTAAACTAGTTGGGCAAACTCCCACGCGCCCTCCAGGACTTGCTGAGGGTGTAGAGCTGGTCCAGTGTTCCACGACCAGCACGAAAACCACACTGCTCCTCCTGCCACATCAACTGGGATTAACCTGGATAAATAAAGATTCGATTAAAAAATCAGTCTCAATGTTCCCTGCAGAACTTGGAACTTCTGAACTTTGTAGAATTCATCCCTGAAATATATAGAATAGAACATTTTGTTGGAATATTTCACACTTGTTTTGTTAGCTGGTTTGTTGGGCTCACCACCTGTGGGAGGGGCCAAAGGGGTCGGGTGCAATGTAGGATGGGTGGTGGCCGAGGGCAGGGGACCCTGGCGGTCTGATCCTCGGCTACAGAAGCTGGCCATTGGGACATGGAATGTCACCTCTCTGGTGGGGAAGGAGCCTGAGCTAGTGTGTGAGGTTGAGAGGTTCCGGCTAGAAATAGTCGGACTCACCTCAACGCATGGCTCTGGCTCTGGAACCAGTTTCCTTGAGAGGGGTTGGACACTCTTCCACTCTGGAGTTGCCCCTGGTGAGAGGCGCCGAGCAGGAGTGGGCATACTTGTTGCCCCCCATCTTGGTGCCTGTACGTTGGGGTTCACCCCGGTGAACGAGAGGGTAGCCTCCCTTCGCCTACGTGTGGGGGGACGGGCTCTGACTGTTGTTTGTGCCTATGCGCCAAACGGCAGCTCAGATTACCCACCCTTTTTGGAGTCCTTGGAGGGGGTATTGGAGAGTGCGCCTCCTGGGGACTCCCTTGTTCTACTGGGGGACTTCAACGCTCACGTGGGCAATGACAGTGAGACCTGGAGGGGTGTGGTTGGGAGGAACGGCCCCCCTGATCTGAACCCGAGTGGTGTTCTGTTATTGGACTTCTGTGCTCGTCATGGATTGTCCATAACGAACACCATGTTCAGGCATAAGGGTGTCCATATGTGCTCTTGGCACCAGGACACCCTAGGTCGCAGTTCGATGATCGACTTTGTTGTCGTCTCATCTGATCTGCGGCCGCATGTCTTGGACACTCGGGTGAAGAGAGGGGCGGAGCTGTCAACTGACCACTACCTGGTGGTGAGTTGGCTCCGATGGTGGGGGAGGATGCCGGTCAGACCTGGCAGACCCAAACATATTGTGAGGGTCTGCTGGGAACGTCTGGCAGAGTCTCCCGTAAGACGGAGCTTTAACTCCCACCTCCGGGAGAGCTTTGAACACGTTCCGAGGGAGTCGGGGGACATTGAGTCCGAGTGGGCCATGTTCCGCGCCTCTATTGTCGAAGCGGCTTATCAGAGCTGTGGCCGCAAGGTTGTTGGTGCCTGTCGTGGCGGCAACCCTCGAACCTGGTGGTGGACACCAGCGGTGAGGGATGCTGTCAGGTTGAAGAAGGAGTCCTATTGGGCCTTTTTGGCCTGTGGGACCCCGGAAGCTGAGGATAGGTACCGGCAGTCCAAACAGCATGTGGCTCGGGTGGTTGCTGAGGCAAAAATTCGGGTGTGGGAGGAGTACAGAGAGACCATGGAGAATGACTTCCGTATGGCATCTAGACGATTCTAGTCCACCATCTGGCGTCTCAGGGGGGGGGAGCGGTACGCCACCAATACCATTTATAGTGGGGGTGGCGTGCTAATACTTAGAAGACCTCCTCAATCCTACTGACACGTCTTCCACTGAGGAAGCGGAGCCTGGGGACTTCGGGTCGGGCTCTCCAATCTCTGGTGCTGAGGTCACTGAGGTGATTAAAAAGCTCCGCGGTGGCAGGGCTCCAGGGGTGGACGAGATTTGCCCGGAGTTCCTTAGGGCTCTGGATGTTGTGGGGTTGTGTTGGCTTACGCGACTCTGCAATATTGCGTGGACATCGGGGACAGTTCCCTTGGATTGGCAGACTGGGGTGGTGGTTCCCCTATTCAAAAAGGGGGACCATAGGGTGTGTTCCAACTATAGGGGGATCACACTCTTAAGCCTCCCTGGTAAGGTCTATTCAGGGGTTCTGGAGAGGAGGGTCCGTCGGATAGTCGAACCTCGGATTCAGGAGGAGCAGTGTGGTTTTCGTCCTGGTCGTGGAACACTGGACCAGCTCTACACCCTCAGCAGGTCCTGGAGGGTGCGTGGGAGTTTGCCCAACCAGTTTACATGTGCTTTGTGGACTTGGAAAAGGCATTCGACCGCGTCCCTCGGGGGGTTCTGTGGGGGGTACTCCGGGAGTATGGGGTACCAGGCCCTTTGATACGGGCTGTTAGGTCCCTGTACGACCGGTGTCAGAGCTTGGTCCGCATTGCCGGCAGTAAGTCAGGCTCGTTTCCAGTGAGAGTTGGACTCTGCCAAGGTTGCCCTTTGTCACCGATTCTGTTCATAACTTTTATGGACAGAATTTCTAGGCACAGCCAAGGTGTTGAGGGGATCCGTTTTGGTGGCCTTAGAATCTTCTCTGTTTTTTGCAGATGATATGGTCCTATTGGCTTCATCAGATCGTGATCTACAGCTTTTGCTGGAGCGGTTTGCAGCTGAATGTGATGCGGCCGGGATGAGGATCATTTCCTCCAAATCCGAGGCCATGGTCTTGAGCCAGAAAAGGGTAGCATGCCCTCTCCGGGTCGTGGAGGAGGTCCTGCCCCAAGTGGAGGAGTTTAAGTATCTCGGGGTCTTGCTCACAAATGAAACTGGAGCGTGAGATTGATAGGCGGATAGGTGCAGCGTCCACAGTAAAGCGGGCGCTGTACCTGTCTGTCGTGGTGAAGAGAGAGCTGAGTCAAAAGGCAAAGCTCTCAATTTACCGATTGATCTATGTTCCCACCCTCATCTTGGTCATGAGCTTTGGGTTGTGACCGAAAGAACAAGATCTCGGATACAAGCGGCTGAAATGAGTTTTCTCCGCAGGGTGTCTGGACTCTCCCTTAGAGATAGGGTGAGAAGCTCAGTCATCCGGGAGGGACTCGGAGTAGAGCCGCTGCTTCTCCACATCGAGAGGAGCCAGTTGAGGTGGCTCGGGTATCTGGTTAGGATGCCTCCTGGACGCCTCCCTGGTGAGGTGTTCCGGGCATGTCCTACCGGGAGGAGACCCAGAGGAAGACCCAGGACACGCTGGAGGGACTCGGCTGGCCTAAGAACGCCTTGGGATTCCCCCAGTGGAGCTGCTCCAAGTGGCTGGGGAGAGGGAAGTCTGGGCCTCCATACTTAGGCTGCTACCCCCACCACCCGACCCCGGATAAGTGGAAGAGGATGGATGAATGGATGGATGGATGGATGGTTTGTTGGGAGTAACGTGTTTGTGTGTTTGTGTTGCAGGTGTCCGGCGAAGGCCAGGTGAACCGTGAGTTTAGTGCCGAAGTTGTTTTCACGAACCCGATCGACAAGACACTGATAAACTGCACCTTGACTCTTTCTGGAAGTGGCCTCTTCTTCAGCGAGATCATAACCAAGTAAGTGTGTGTGGAGGAATGAAGACAGATCATAACAAGCTGAAGAAACAGTTTCAAAAATAAGGTGGCTGCAGCACATCTGGAAAACTATCAGATGGGTCCTTTGTTCCTCTGTGAAGCATCCCCTCCTTGTTACACCAGTCTGTGCACGTTTGGGAACTCAGGAGACCATGTGTTAGAGGTTAGATGGACCTTAGGAGACCAAGTGTTAGATGTTTAGAAGGACCTGAGGAGACCATGTGTTGGAGGTTTAGAAGGACCTTAGGAGACCAAGTGTTAGATGTTTAGAAGGACCTTAGGAGACCAAGTGTTAGATGTTTAGAAGGACCTGAGGAGACCAGGTGTTGGAGGTTTAGAAGGACCTTAGGAGACCAAGTGTTAGATGTTTAGAAGGACCTGAGGAGACCAAGTGTTAGAGGTTTAGATGGATCTGAGGAGACCAGGTGTTGGAGGTTTAGATGGATCTGAGGAGACCAGGTGTTGGAGGTTTAGAAGGACCTGAGGAGACCAGGTGTTGGAGGTTTAGAAGGACCTTAGGAGACCAAGTGTTAGAGGTTTAGATGGATCTGAGGAGACCAGGTGTTGGAGGTTTAGATGGATCTGAGGAGACCAGGTGTTGGAGGTTTAGAAGGACCTGAGGAGACCAGGTGTTGGAGGTTTAGAAGGACCTTAGGAGACCAAGTGTTAGAGGTTTAGAAGGACCTGAGGAGACCAGGTGTTGGAGGTTTAGATGGATCTGAGGAGACCAGGTGTTGGAGGTTTAGAAGGACCTGAGGAGACCAGGTGTTGGAGGTTTAGAAGGACCTTAGGAGACCAAGTGTTGGAGGTTTAGAAGGATCTGAGGAGACCAGGTGTTGGAGGTTTAGAGGATCTGAGGAGACCAGTTGGAGGTTTAGATGGATCTGAGGAGACCAGGTGTTGGAGGTTTAGAAGGACCTTAGGAGACCAAGTGTTGGAGGTTTAGAAGGAGCTGAGGAGACCAGGTGTTGGAGGTTTAGAAGGACCTTAGGAGACCAAGTGTTGGAGGTTTAGAAGGACCTGAGGAGACCAGGTGTTGGAGGTTTAGAAGGACCTTAGGAGACCAAGTGTTGGAGGTTTAGAAGGAGCTGAGGAGACCAGGTGTTGGAGGTTTAGAAGGATCTGAGGAGACCAGGTGTTGGAGGTTTAGAAGGACCTTAGGAGACCAAGTGTTGGAGGTTTAGAAGGAGCTGAGGAGACCAGGTGTTGGAGGTTTAGAAGGACCTTAGGAGACCAAGTGTTGGAGGTTTAGAAGGACCTGAGGAGACCAGGTGTTGGAGGTTTAGAAGGACCTTAGGAGACCAAGTGTTGGAGGTTTAGAAGGAGCTGAGGAGACCAGGTGTTGGAGGTTTAGATGGATCTGAGGAGACCAGGTGTTGGAGGTTTAGAAGGACCTTAGGAGACCAAGTGTTGGAGGTTTAGAAGGAGCTGAGGAGACCAGGTGTTGGAGGTTTAGATGGATCTGAGGAGACCAGGTGTTGGAGGTTTAGAAGGACCTTAGGAGACCAAGTGTTGGAGGTTTAGAAGGAGCTGAGGAGACCAGGTGTTGGAGGTTTAGAAGGACCTTAGGAGACCAAGTGTTGGAGGTTTAGAAGGACCTGAGGAGACCAGGTGTTGGAGGTTTAGAAGGACCTGAGGAGACCAGGTGTTGGAGGTTTAGAAGGACCTTAGGAGACCAGGTGTTGGAGGTTTAGAAGGACCTTAGGAGACCAGGTGTTGGAGGTTTAGAAGGACCTGAGGAGACCAGGTGTTGGAGGTTTAGAAGGACCTTAGGAGACCAGGTGTTGGAGGTTTAGAAGGACCTTAGGAGACCAAGTGTTGGAGGTTTAGAAGGATCTGAGGAGACCAGGTGTTGGAGGTTTAGAAGGACCTTAGGAGACCAAGTGTTGGAGGTTTAGAAGGACCTGAGGAGACCAGGTGTTGGAGGTTTAGAAGGACCTTAGGAGACCAGGTGTTGGAGGTTAAGAAGGACCTTAGGAGACCAGGTGTTGGAGGTTTAGAAGGACCTGAGGAGACCAGGTGTTTGAGGTTTAGATGGATCTGAAGAGACCAGGTGTTAGATGTTTAGAAGGACCTTAGGAGACCAGGTGTTAGATGTTTAGAAGGACCTTAGGAGACCAGGTGTTGGAGGTTTAGAAGGACCTGAGGAGACCAGGTGTTAAATGTTTAGAAGGACCTGAGGAGACCAGGTGTTAGATGTTTAGATGGATCTGAGGAGACCAGGTGTTAGATGTTTAGAAGGACCTGAGGAGACCAGGCGTTAGATGTTTAGAAGGACCTTAGGAGACCAGGTGTTGGAGGTTTAGAAGGACCTGAGGAGACCAGGTGTTAGATGTTTAGAATGACCTGAGGAGACCAGGTGTTAGATGTTTAGAAGGACCTGAGGAGACCAGGTGTTGGAGGTTTAGAAGGATCTGAGGAGACCAGGTGTTAGATGTTTAGAAGGACCTGAGGAGACCAGGTGTTAGATGTTTAGAAGGACCTTAGGAGACCAGGTGTTGGAGGTTTAGAAGGACCTGAGGAGACCAGGTGTTAGATGTTTAGAAGGACCTTAGGAGACCAGGTGTTGGAGGTTTAGAAGGACCTGAGGAGACCAGGTGTTAGATGTTTAGAAGGACCTTAGGAGACCAGGTGTTGGAGGTTTAGAAGGACCTGAGGAGACCAGGTGTTAGATGTTTAGAAGGACCTTAGGAGACCAGGTGTTGGAGGTTTAGAAGGACCTGAGGAGACCAGGTGTTAGATGTTTAGAAGGACCTTAGGAGACCAGGTGTTGGAGGTTTAGAAGGACCTGAGGAGACCAGGTGTTAGATGTTTAGAAGGACCTGAGGAGACCAGGTGTTAGATGTTTAGAAGGACCTGAGGAGACCAGGTGTTAGATGTTTAGAAGGACCTGAGGAGACCAGGTGTTAGATGTTTAGAAGGACTGAGGAGACCAGGTGTTGGAGGTTTAGATGGATCTGAGGAGACCAGGTGTTAGATGTTTAGAAGGACCTTAGGAGACCAGGTGTTGGAGGTTTAGAAGGACCTGAGGAGACCATGTGTTAGATGTTTAGAATGACCTGAGGAGACCAGGTGTTAGATGTTTAGAAGGACCTGAGGAGACCAGGTGTTGGAGGTTTGGATGTATCTGAGGAGACCAGGTGTTAGATGTTTAGAAGGACCTTAGGAGACCAGGTGTTGGAGGTTTAGAAGGACCTGAGGAGACCAGGTGTTAGATGTTTAGAAGGACCTGAGGAGACCAGGTGTTGGAGGTTTAGAAGGACCATAGGAGACCAGGTGTTGGAGGTTTAGAAGGACCTGAGGAGACCAGTTGTTAGATGTTTAGAAGGACTTGAGGAGACCAGGTGTTGGAGGTTTAGAAGGACCGTAGGAGACCAGGTGTTAGATGTTTAGAAGGACCTTAGGAAACCAGGTGATGGAGGTTTAGAAGGACCTTAGGAGACCAGGTGTTGGAGGTTTAGAAGGACCTTAGGAGACCAGGTGTTGGAGGTTTAGAAGGACCTTAGGAGACCAGGTGTTAGATGTTTAGAAGGACCTTAGGAGACCAGGTGTTGGAGGTTTAGAAGGACCTGAGGAGACCAGGTGTTGGAGGTTTAGAAGGACCTGAGGAGACCAGGTGTTGGAGGTTTAGAAGGACCTGAGGAGACCAGGTGTTAGATGTTTAGAAGGACCTTAGGAGACCAGGTGTTAGATGTTTAGAAGGACCTTAGGAGACCAGGTGTTAGAGGTTTAGAAGGACCGTAGGAGACCAGGTGTTGGAGGTTTAGAAGGACCGTAGGAGACCAGGTGTTGGAGGTTTAAATGGATCTGAGGAGACCAGGTGTTGGAGGTTTAAATGGACCTGAGGAGACCAGGTGTTGGAGGTTTAGATGGATCTGAGGAGACCAGGTGTTGGAGGTTTAGATGGACCTGAGGAGACCAGGTGTTGGAGGTTTAGATGGACCTGAGGAGACCAGGTGTTGGAGGTTTAGATGGATCTGAGGAGACCAGGTGTTGGAGGTTTAGATGGACCTGAGGAGACCAGGTGTATGAGGTTTAGATGGAGCTGAGGAGACCAGGTGTTAGAGGTTTAGAAGGACCTTAGGAGACCAGGTGTTAGAGGTTTAGAAGGACCTTAGGAGACCAGGTTTTGGAGGTTTAGATGGATCTGAGGAGACCAGGTGTTGGAGGTTTAGAAGGACCTTAGGAGACCAGGTGTTGGAGGTTTAGATGGATCTGAGGAGACCAAGTGTTGGAGGTTTAGATGGATCTGAGGAGACCAGGTGTTAGATGTTTAAAAGGACCTGAGTATACCAGGTGTTGGAGGTTTAGAAGGACCTGAGTAGACCAGGTGTTAGAGGTTTAGAAGGACCTTAGGAGACCAGGTGTTGGAGGTTTAGAAGGACCTTAGGAGACCAGGTGTTGGATGTTTAGAAGGACCTTAGGAGACCAGGTGTTAGATGTTTAGAAGGACCTTAGGAGACCAGGTGTTGGAGGTTTAGAAGGACCTTAGGAGACCAGGTGTTAGAGGTTTAGAAGGACCTTAGGAGACCAGGTGTTGGAGGTTTAGATGGAGCTTAGGAGACCAGGTGTTAGAGGTTTAGAAGGACCTTAGGAGACCAGGTGTTAGAGGTTTAGAAGGACCTTAGGAGACCAGGTGTTGGAGGTTTAGAAGGACCTTAGGAGACCAGGTGTTAGAGGTTTAGAAGGACCTTAGGAGACCAGGTGTTGGAGGTTTAGAAGGACCTTAGGAGACCAGGTGTTGGAGGTTTAGAAGGACCTTAGGAGACCAGGTGTTGGAGGTTTAGAAGGACCTTAGGAGACCAAGTGTTAGATGTTTAGAAGGACCTGAGGAGACCAGGTGTTAGATGTTTAGAAGGACCTGAGGAGACCAGGTGTTGGAGGTTTAGAAGGACCTGAGGAGACCAGGTGTTGGAGGTTTAGAAGGACCTTAGGAGACCAAGTGTTAGATGTTTAGAAGGACCTGAGGAGACCAAGTGTTAGAGGTTTAGATGGATCTGAGGAGACCAAGTGTTAGATGTTTAGAAGGATCTGAGGAGACCAGGTGTTGGAGGTTTAGAAGGACCTGAGGAGACCAGGTGTTAGATGTTTAGAAGGACCTTAGGAGACCAGGTGTTGGAGGTTTAGAAGGACCTGAGGAGACCAGGTGTTAGATGTTTAGAAGGACCTTAGGAGACCAGGTGTTGGAGGTTTAGAAGGACGTGAGGAGACCAGGTGTTAGATGTTTAGAAGGATCTAAGGAGACCAGTTGTTGGAGGTTTAGAAGGATCTGAGGAGACCAGGTGTTAGATGTTTAGAAGGATCTGAGGAGACCAGGTGTTAGATGTTTAGAAGGACCTTAGGAGACCAGTTGTTGGAGGTTTAGAAGGACCTGAGGAGACCAGGTGTTAAATGTTTAGAAGGACCTGAGGAGACCAGGTGTTAGATGTTTAGATGGATCTGAGGAGACCAGGTGTTAGATGTTTAGAAGGACCTGAGGAGACCAGGCGTTAGATGTTTAGAGGGACCTTAGGAGACCAGGTGTTGGAGGTTTAGAAGGACCTGAGGAGACCAGGTGTTAGATGTTTAGAATGACCTGAGGAGACCAGGTGTTAGATGTTTAGAAGGACCTGAGGAGACCAGGTGTTGGAGGTTTAGAAGGATCTGAGGAGACCAGGTGTTAGATGTTTAGAAGGACCTGAGGAGACCAGGTGTTGGAGGTTTAGATGGATCTGAGGAGACCAGGTGTTAGATGTTTAGAAGGACCTTAGGAGACCAGGTGTTGGAGGTTTAGAAGGACCTGAGGAGACCATGTGTTAGATGTTTAGAATGACCTGAGGAGACCAGGTGTTAGATGTTTAGAAGGACCTGAGGAGACCAGGTGTTGGAGGTTTAGAAGGATCTGAGGAGACCAGGTGTTGGAGGTTTGGATGTATCTGAGGAGACCAGGTGTTAGATGTTTAGAAGGACCTTAGGAGACCAGGTGTTGGAGGTTTAGATGGATCTGAGGAGACCAGGTGTTAGATGTTTAGAAGGACCTTAGGAGACCAGGTGTTGGAGGTTTAGAAGGACCTGAGGAGACCATGTGTTAGATGTTTAGAATGACCTGAGGAGACCAGGTGTTAGATGTTTAGAAGGACCTGAGGAGACCAGGTGTTGGAGGTTTAGAAGGATCTGAGGAGACCAGGTGTTGGAGGTTTGGATGTATCTGAGGAGACCAGGTGTTAGATGTTTAGAAGGACCTTAGGAGACCAGGTGTTGGAGGTTTAGAAGGACCTGAGGAGACCAGGTGTTAGATGTTTAGAAGGACCTGAGGAGACCAGGTGTTGGAGGTTTAGAAGGACCATAGGAGACCAAGTGTTGGAGGTTTAGAAGGACCTGAGGAGACCAGTTGTTAGATGTTTAGAAGGACTTGAGGAGACCAGGTGTTGGAGGTTTAGAAGGACCGTAGGAGACCAGGTGTTAGATGTTTAGAAGGACCTTAGGAAACCAGGTGATGGAGGTTTAGAAGGACCTTAGGAGACCAGGTGTTGGAGGTTTAGAAGGACCTTAGGAGACCAGGTGTTGGAGGTTTAGAAGGACCTTAGGAGACCAGGTGTTGGAGGTTTAGAAGGACCTGAGGAGACCAGGTGTTAGATGTTTAGAAGGACCTTTGGAGACCAGGTGTTGGAGGTTTAGAAGGACCTGAGGAGACCAGGTGTTGGAGGTTTAGAAGGACCTGAGGAGACCAGGTGTTGGAGGTTTAGAAGGACCTGAGGAGACCAGGTGTTAGATGTTTAGAAGGACCTTAGGAGACCAGGTGTTAGATGTTTAGAAGGACCTTAGGAGACCAGGTGTTAGAGGTTTAGAAGGACCGTAGGAGACCAGGTGTTGGAGGTTTAGAAGGACCGTAGGAGACCAGGTGTTGGAGGTTTAAATGGATCTGAGGAGACCAGGTGTTGGAGGTTTAAATGGACCTGAGGAGACCAGGTGTTGGAGGTTTAGATGGATCTGAGGAGACCAGTTGTTGGAAGTTTAGATGGACCTGAGGAGACCAGGTGTTGGAGGTTTAGATGGATCTGAGGAGACCAGGTGTTGGAGGTTTAGATGGATCTTAGGAGACCAGGTGTTGGAGGTTTAGATGGACCTGAGGAGACCAGGTGTATGAGGTTTAGATGGAGCTGAGGAGACCAGGTGTTAGAGGTTTAGAAGGACCTTAGGAGACCAGGTGTTAGAGGTTTAGAAGGACCTTAGGAGACCAGGTGTTAGAGGTTTAGAAGGACCTTAGGAGACCAGGTTTTGGAGGTTTAGATGGATCTGAGGAGACCAGGTGTTGGAGGTTTAGAAGGACCTTAGGAGACCAGGTGTTGGAGGTTTAGATGGATCTGAGGAGACCAAGTGTTGGAGGTTTAGATGGATCTGAGGAGACCAGGTGTTAGATGTTTAAAAGGACCTGAGTATACCAGGTGTTGGAGGTTTAGAAGGACCTGAGTAGACCAGGTGTTAGAGGTTTAGAAGGACCTTAGGAGACCAGGTGTTGGAGGTTTAGAAGGACCTTAGGAGACCAGGTGTTAGATGTTTAGAAGGACCTTAGGAGACCAGGTGTTAGAGGTTTAGAAGGACCTTAGGAGACCAGGTGTTGGAGGTTTAGAAGGACCTTAGGAGACCAGGTGTTAGAGGTTTAGAAGGACCTTAGGAGACCAGGTGTTGGAGGTTTAGAAGGACCTTAGGAGACCAGGTGTTAGAGGTTTAGAAGGACCTTAGGAGACCAGGTGTTAGAGGTTTAGATGGAGCTGAGGAGACCAGGTGTTAGAGGTTTAGAAGGACCTTAGGAGACCAGGTGTTAGAGGTTTAGAAGGACCTTAGGAGACCAGGTGTTGGAGGTTTAGAAGGACCTTAGGAGACCAGGTGTTAGATGTTTAGAAGGACCTTAGGAGACCAGGTGTTGGAGGTTTAGAAGGACCTTAGGAGACCAGGTGTTGGAGGTTTAGAAGGACCTTAGGAGACCAGGTGTTGGAGGTTTAGAAGGACCTTAGGAGACCAAGTGTTAGATGTTTAGAAGGACCTGAGGAGACCAGGTGTTAGATGTTTAGAAGGACCTGAGGAGACCAGGTGTTGGAGGTTTAGAAGGACCTGAGGAGACCAGGTGTTGGAGGTTTAGAAGGACCTTAGGAGACCAAGTGTTAGATGTTTAGAAGGACCTGAGGAGACCAAGTGTTAGAGGTTTAGATGGATCTGAGGAGACCAAGTGTTAGATGTTTAGAAGGATCTGAGGAGACCAGGTGTTGGAGGTTTAGAAGGACCTGAGGAGACCAGGTGTTAGATGTTTAGAAGGACCTTAGGAGACCAGGTGTTGGAGGTTTAGAAGGACCTGAGGAGACCAGGTGTTAGATGTTTAGAAGGACCTTAGGAGACCAGGTGTTGGAGGTTTAGAAGGACCTGAGGAGACCAGGTGTTAGATGTTTAGAAGGACCTTAGGAGACCAGGTGTTGGAGGTTTAGAAGGACCTGAGGAGACCAGGTGTTAGATGTTTAGAAGGACCTGAGGAGACCAGGTGTTAGATGTTTAGAAGGACCTTAGGAGACCAGGTGTTGGAGGTTTAGAAGGACCTGAGGAGACCAGGTGTTAGATGTTTAGAAGGACCTGAGGAGACCAGGTGTTAGATGTTTAGATGGATCTGAGGAGACCAGGTGTTAGATGTTTAGAAGGACCTGAGGAGACCAGGCGTTAGATGTTTAGAAGGACCTTAGGAGACCAGGTGTTGGAGGTTTAGAAGGACCTGAGGAGACCAGGTGTTAGATGTTTAGAATGACCTGAGGAGACCAGGTGTTAGATGTTTAGAAGGACCTGAGGAGACCAGGTGTTGGAGGTTTAGAAGGATCTGAGGAGACCAGGTGTTAGATGTTTAGAAGGACCTGAGGAGACCAGGTGTTGGAGGTTTAGAAGGATCTGAGGAGACCAGGTGTTAGATGTTTAGAAGGACCTTAGGAGACCAGGTGTTGGAGGTTTAGAAGGACCTGAGGAGACCATGTGTTAGATGTTTAGAATGACCTGAGGAGACCAGGTGTTAGATGTTTAGAAGGACCTGAGGAGACCAGGTGTTGGAGGTTTAGAAGGATCTGAGGAGACCAGGTGTTGGAGGTTTGGATGTATCTGAGGAGACCAGGTGTTAGATGTTTAGAAGGACCTTAGGAGACCAGGTGTTGGAGGTTTAGATGGATCTGAGGAGACCAGGTGTTAGATGTTTAGAAGGACCTTAGGAGACCAGGTGTTGGAGGTTTAGAAGGACCTGAGGAGACCAGGTGTTAGATGTTTAGAAGGACCTGAGGAGACCAGGTGTTAGATGTTTAGAAGGACCTGAGGAGACCAGGTGTTGGAGGTTTAGAAGGACCTGAGGAGACCAGGTGTTGGAGGTTTAGAAGGACCTGAGGAGACCAGGTGTTAGATGTTTAGAAGGACCTTAGGAGACCAGGTGTTGGAGGTTTAGAAGGACCTGAGGAGACCAGGTGTTAGATGTTTAGAAGGACCTGAGGAGACCAGGTGTTGGAGGTTTAGAAGGACCATAGGAGACCAGTTGTTAGATGTTTAGAAGGACTTGAGGAGACCAGGTGTTGGAGGTTTAGAAGGACCGTAGGAGACCAGGTGTTAGATGTTTAGAAGGACCTTAGGAAACCAGGTGATGGAGGTTTAGAAGGACCTTAGGAGACCAGGTGTTGGAGGTTTAGAAGGACCTTAGGAGACCAGGTGTTGGAGGTTTAGAAGGACCTTAGGAGACCAGGTGTTGGAGGTTTAGAAGGACCTGAGGAGACCAGGTGTTAGATGTTTAGAAGGACCTTTGGAGACCAGGTGTTGGAGGTTTAGAAGGACCTGAGGAGACCAGGTGTTGGAGGTTTAGAAGGACCTGAGGAGACCAGGTGTTGGAGGTTTAGAAGGACCTGAGGAGACCAGGTGTTAGATGTTTAGAAGGACCTTAGGAGACCAGGTGTTAGATGTTTAGAAGGACCTTAGGAGACCAGGTGTTAGAGGTTTAGAAGGACCGTAGGAGACCAGGTGTTGGAGGTTTAGAAGGACCGTAGGAGACCAGGTGTTGGAGGTTTAAATGGATCTGAGGAGACCAGGTGTTGGAGGTTTAAATGGACCTGAGGAGACCAGGTGTTGGAGGTTTAGATGGATCTGAGGAGACCAGTTGTTGGAAGTTTAGATGGACCTGAGGAGACCAGGTGTTGGAGGTTTAGATGGATCTGAGGAGACCAGGTGTTGGAGGTTTAGATGGATCTGAGGAGACCAGGTGTTGGAGGTTTAGATGGACCTGAGGAGACCAGGTGTATGAGGTTTAGATGGAGCTGAGGAGACCAGGTGTTAGAGGTTTAGAAGGACCTTAGGAGACCAGGTGTTAGAGGTTTAGAAGGACCTTAGGAGACCAGGTTTTGGAGGTTTAGATGGATCTGAGGAGACCAGGTGTTGGAGGTTTAGAAGGACCTTAGGAGACCAGGTGTTGGAGGTTTAGATGGATCTGAGGAGACCAGGTGTTGGAGGTTTAGATGGATCTGAGGAGACCAGGTGTTGGAGGTTTAGATGGATCTGAGGAGACCAGGTTTTGGAGGTTTAGATGGATCTGAGGAGACCAGGTGTTGGAGGTTTAGAAGGACCTTAGGAGACCAGGTGTTGGAGGTTTAGATGGATCTGAGGAGACCAAGTGTTGGAGGTTTAGATGGATCTGAGGAGACCAGGTGTTAGATGTTTAAAAGGACCTGAGTATACCAGGTGTTGGAGGTTTAGAAGGACCTGAGTAGACCAGGTGTTAGAGGTTTAGAAGGACCTTAGGAGACCAGGTGTTGGAGGTTTAGAAGGACCTTAGGAGACCAGGTGTTAGATGTTTAGAAGGACCTTAGGAGACCAGGTGTTGGAGGTTTAGAAGGACCTTAGGAGACCAGGTGTTGGAGGTTTAGAAGGACCTTAGGAGACCAGGTGTTGGAGGTTTAGAAGGACCTTAGGAGACCAAGTGTTAGATGTTTAGAAGGACCTGAGGAGACCAGGTGTTAGATGTTTAGAAGGACCTGAGGAGACCAGGTGTTGGAGGTTTAGAAGGACCTGAGGAGACCAGGTGTTGGAGGTTTAGAAGGACCTTAGGAGACCAAGTGTTAGATGTTTAGAAGGACCTGAGGAGACCAAGTGTTAGAGGTTTAGATGGATCTGAGGAGACCAAGTGTTAGATGTTTAGAAGGACCTGAGGAGACCAGGTGTTGGAGGTTTAGAAGGACCTTAGGAGACCAAGTGTTAGATGTTTAGAAGGACCTGAGGAGACCAAGTGTTAGAGGTTTAGATGGATCTGAGGAGACCAGGTGTTGGAGGTTTAGATGGATCTGAGGAGACCAGGTGTTGGAGGTTTAGAAGGACCTGAGGAGACCAGGTGTTAGAGGTTTAGATGGATCTGAGGAGACCAGGTGTTGGAGGTTTAGAAGGACCTTAGGAGACCAGGTGTTGGAGGTTTAGAAGGACCTTAGGAGACCAGGTGTTGGAGGTTTAGAAGGACCTTAGGAGACCAGGTGTTGGAGGTTTAGAAGGACCTGAGGAGACCAGGTGTTAGATGTTTAGAAGGACCTGAGGAGACCAGGTGTTGGAGGTTTAGAAGGACCTGAGGAGACCAGGTGTTAGATGTTTAGAAGGACCTTAGGAGACCAGGTGTTGGAGGTTTAGAAGGACCTGAGGAGACCAGGTGTTGGAGGTTTAGAAGGACCTGAGGAGACCAGGTGTTGGAGGTTTAGAAGGACCTGAGGAGACCAGGTGTTGGAGGTTTAGATGGATCTGAGGAGACCAGGTGTTAGATGTTTAGAAGGACCTTAGGAGACCAGGTGTTGGAGGTTTAGAAGGACCTGAGGAGACCAGGTGTTAGATGTTTAGAAGGACCTTAGGAGACCAGGTGTTAGATGTTTAGAAGGATCTGAGGAGACCAGGTGTTGGAGGTTTAGATGGATCTGAGGAGACCAGGTGTTAGATGTTTAGAAGGACCTTAGGAGACCAGGTGTTGGAGGTTTAGAAGGACCTGAGGAGACCAGGTGTTAGATGTTTAGAAGGACCTGAGGAGACCAGGTGTTAGATGTTTAGAAGGACCTGAGGAGACCAGGTGTTGGAGGTTTAGAAGGATCTGAGGAGACCAGGTGTTAGATGTTTAGAAGGACCTGAGGAGACCAGGTGTTAGATGTTTAGAAGGATCTGAGGAGACCAGGTGTTGGAGGTTTAGATGGATCTGAGGAGACCAGGTGTTAGATGTTTAGAAGGACCTTAGGAGACCAGGTGTTGGAGGTTTAGAAGGACCTGAGGAGACCAGGTGTTAGATGTTTAGAAGGACCTGAGGAGACCAGGTGTTGGATGTTTAGAAGGACCTGAGGAGACCAGGTGTTGGAGGTTTAGAAGGACCTGAGGAGACCAGGTGTTAGATGTTTAGAAGGACCTGAGGAGACCAGGTGTTGGAGGTTTAGAAGGACCTGAGGAGACCAGGTGTTAGATGTTTAGAAGGACCTTAGGAGACCAGGTGTTGGAGGTTTAGAAGGACCTGAGGAGACCAGGTGTTAGATGTTTAGAAGGACCTGAGGAGACCAGGCGTTAGATGTTTAGAAGGACCTTAGGAGACCAGGTGTTGGAGGTTTAGAAGGACCTGAGGAGACCAGGTGTTAGATGTTTAGAATGACCTGAGGAGACCAGGTGTTAGATGTTTAGAAGGACCTGAGGAGACCAGGTGTTGGAGGTTTAGAAGGATCTGAGGAGACCAGGTGTTGGAGGTTTAGATGGATCTGAGGAGACCAGGTGTTAGATGTTTAGAAGGATCTGAGGAGACCAGGTGTTGGAGGTTTAGATGGATCTGAGGAGACCAGGTGTTAGATGTTTAGAAGGACCTTAGGAGACCAGGTGTTGGAGGTTTAGAAGGACCTGAGGAGACCAGGTGTTAGATGTTTAGAAGGACCTGAGGAGACCAGGTGTTAGATGTTTAGAAGGACCTGAGGAGACCAGGTGTTAGATGTTTAGAAGGACCTGAGGAGACCAGGTGTTGGATGTTTAGAAGGATCTGAGGAGACCAGGTGTTGGAGGTTTAGATGGATCTGAGGAGACCAGGTGTTAGATGTTTAGAAGGATCTGAGGAGACCAGGTGTTGGAGGTTTAGATGGATCTGAGGAGACCAGGTGTTAGATGTTTAGAAGGACCTTAGGAGACCAGGTGTTGGAGGTTTAGAAGGACCTGAGGAGACCAGGTGTTAGATGTTTAGAATGACCTGAGGAGACCAGGTGTTAGATGTTTAGAAGGACCTTAGGAGACAAGGTGTTGGAGGTTTAGAAGGACCTGAGGAGACCAGGTGTTAGATGTTTAGAATGACCTGAGGAGACCAGGTGTTAGATGTTTAGAAGGACCATAGGAGACCAGGTGTTGGAGGTTTAGAAGGATCTGAGGAGACCAGGTGTTGGAGGTTTAGATGTATCTGAGGAGACCAGGTGTTAGATGTTTAGAAGGATTTTAGGAGACCAGGTGTTGGAGGTTTAGAAGGACCTGAGGAGACCAGGTGTTAGATGTTTAGAAGCACCATAGGAGACCAGTTGTTAGATGTTTAGAAGGACTTGAGGAGACCAGGTGTTGGAGGTTTAGAAGGACCGTAGGAGACCAGGTGTTAGATGTTTAGAAGGACCTTAGGAAACCAGGTGATGGAGGTTTAGAAGGACCTTAGGAGACCAGGTGTTGGAGGTTTAGAAGGACCTTAGGAGACCAGGTGTTGGAGGTTTAGAAGGACCTTAGGAAACCAGGTGTTGGAGGTTTAGAAGGACCTTAGGAGACCAGGTGTTGGAGGTTTAGAAGGACCTTAGGAGACCAGGTGTTGGAGGTTTAGAAGGACCTTAGGAGACCAGGTGTTGGAGGTTTAGAAGGACCTTAGGAGACCAGGTGTTGGAGGTTTAGAAGGACCTTAGGAGACCAGGTGTTGGAGGTTTAGAAGGACCTTAGGAGACCAGGTGTTAGATGTTTAGAAGGACCTTAGGAGACCAGGTGTTGGAGGTTTAGAAGGACCTAGGAGACCAGGTGTTGGAGGTTTAGATGGATCTTTGGAGTCCAGGTGTTGGAGGTTTAGATGGACCTTTGGAGACCAGGTGTTGGATGTTTAGATGGATCTGTGGAGACCAGTTGTTGGAGGTTTAGATGGATCTTTGGAGTCCAGGTGTTGGAGGTTTAGATGGATCTGTGGAGACCAAGTGTTGGAGGTTTAGATGGATCTGAGGAGACCAGGTGTTGGAGGTTTAGATGGACCTGAGGAGACCAGGTGTTGGAGGTTTAGATGGAGCTGAGGAGACCAGTTGTTGGAGGTTTAGAAGGACCTTAGGAGACCAGGTGTTAGAGGTTTAGATGGAGCTTAGGAGACCAGTTGTTGGAGGTTTAGAAGGATCTGAGGAGACCAGGTGTTGGAGGTTTAGATGGATCTGAGGAGACCAGGTGTTAGATGTTTAGAAGGACCTTAGGAGACCAGGTGTTGGATGTTTAGATGGACCTGAGGAGACCAGGTGTTGGATGTTTAGATGGAGCTGAGGAGACCAGTTGTTGGAGGTTTAGATGTATCTTAGGAGACCAGGTGTTAGATGTTTAGATGGAGCTTAGGAGACCAGGTGTTGGAGGTTTAGAAGGACCTTAGGAGACCAGGTGTTGGATGTTTAGATGGACCTTAGGAGACCAGGTGTTGGAGGTTTAGATGGACCTGAGGAGACCAGGTGTTGGATGTTTAGAAGGACCTTAGGAGACCAGGTGTTGGAGGTTTAGAAGGACCTTAGGAGACCAGTTGTTGGATGTTTAGATGGATTTGAGGAGACCAGTGTTGGAGGTTTAGATGGATCTTAGGAGACCAGGTGTTAGATGTTTAGAAGGACCTTAGGAGACCAGGTGTTGGAGGTTTAGAAGGACCTTAGGAGACCAGGTGTTGGAGGTTTAGAAGGACCTTAGGAGACCAGGTGTTGGAGGTTTAGAAGGACCTTAGGAGACCAGGTGTTAGATGTTTAGAAGGACCTTAGGAGACCAGGTGTTGGAGGTTTAGAAGGACCTTAGGAGACCAGGTGTTGGAGGTTTAGAAGGACCTTAGGAGACCAGGTGTTAGATGTTTAGAAGGACCTTAGGAGACCAGGTGTTGGAGGTTTAGAAGGACCTTAGGAGACCAGGTGTTGGAGGTTTAGAAGGACCTTAGGAGACCAGGTGTTGGAGGTTTAGAAGGACCTTTGGAGACCAGGTGTTGGATGTTTAGAAGGACCTTAGGAGACCAGGTGTTGGAGGTTTAGAAGGACCTTAGGAGACCAGGTGTTAGAGGTTTAGAAGGACCTGAGGAGACCAGGTGTTGGATGTTTAGAAGGACCTGAGGAGACCAGGTGTTGGAGGTTTAGAAGGACCTGAGGAGACCAGGTGTTAGGTTTAGAAGGACCTGAGGAGACCAGGTGTTAGATGTTTAGAAGGACCTGAGGAGACCAGGTGTTGGAGGTTTAGAAGGACCTGAGGAGACCAGGTGTTAGATGTTTAGAAGGACCTGAGGAGACCAGGTGTTGGAGGTTTAGAAGGACCTGAGGAGACCAGGTGTTAGGTTTAGAAGGACCTGAGGAGACCAGGTGTTAGATGTTTAGAAGGACCTGAGGAGACCAGGTGTTGGAGGTTTAGAAGGACCTGAGGAGACCAGGTGTTAGATGTTTAGAAGGACCTGAGGAGACCAGGTGTTGGATGTTTAGAAGGACCTGAGGAGACCAGGTGTTGGAGGTTTAGAAGGACCTGAGGAGACCAGGTGTTAGATGTTTAGAAGGACCTGAGGAGACCAGGTGTTGGAGGTTTAGAAGGACCTGAGGAGACCAGGTGTTTAGAAGGACCTTAGGAGACCAGGTGTTGGAGGTTTAGAAGGACCTGAGGAGACCAGGTGTTAGAGGTTTAGAAGGACCTTAGGAGACCAGGTGTTGGAGGTTTAGAAGGACCTTAGGAGACCAGGTGTTGGAGGTTTAGAAGGACCTTAGGAGACCAGGTGTTGGAGGTTTAGAAGGACCTGAGGAGACCAGGTGTTGGAGGTTTAGAAGGACCTTAGGAGACCAGGTGTTAGATGTTTAGAAGGACCTGAGGAGACCAGGTGTTAGATGTTTAGAAGGACCTGAGGAGACCAGGTGTTAGATGTTTAGAAGGACCTTAGGAGACCAGGTGTTGGAGGTTTAGAAGGACCTGAGGAGACCAGGTGTTGGAGGTTTAGAAGGACCTGAGGAGACCAGGTGTTGGAGGTTTAGAAGGACCTGAGGAGACCAGGTGTTAGATGTTTAGAAGGACCTGAGGAGACCAGGTGTTAGATGTTTAGAAGGACCTGAGGAGACCAGGTGTTAGATGTTTAGAAGGACCTTAGGAGACCAGGTGTTGGAGGTTTAGAAGGACCTGTAGGAGACCAGGTGTTAGATGTTTAGAAGGACCTTAGGAGACCAGGTGTTGGAGGTTTAAAGGGGACCTCAGATGTATTTTTTAAATTTTTATGGTATTTCTGTGGGATATCCAGACCCTATTCCTTCAATTTAATGCACAAAATAATTATTAGATAATCAATTATACCCTTTTTAATTCTGCCATTTTTAACTTTCGTTTTGAACGACCGGTTTCTTGAAGTCCACGCCCTTCAACGATCTGTTCACGCCCTCTGTAACAGCCAGTATCTGTAATGTGTTGTTGTTTTAAAATTAGCTCTTTTTTTATTACTCATTTGACTTACTGTTAGTGTTAGCTTAAGATAACTTACCGAAACCCGTCTGAGCGCGCCGCAGTTTGCTGCTCCTTTTAGCATTAGACCACCCGAATCCGAAGCTAATGTTAGCTTGTTCCTCTTCCGGTTTTCGCCAGCTCCGCTCGTGAAGCACGCGGAGATTTTGGGAGTTATCGCTGTTCCAGTGAAGACAACACAAAGTTCACCAAGTGTCTCCCGTAAATTAATCTGTAAGGAGAAGGTCCTCTTGCTGCGAGCCTGCTGCGAGGCTGCTGCAAGGCTGTACAGTTGAAGCTCCGCTCCATCGCGCCGGAAGAGGGTCCCGTCGAACCCGGTCCTTCCGCCTGTGGTCCGCTCGTTTAATTTTTGCCGGCTGCGCGTTGGCAGCGATCGCAAATACACTAAAAATTGAACTAAAACATAAAAATAACAATTATACTTTATTTATAAAGCCATTTAAAAAAACACAGCTGCAACAAAGTGCTGTACACATGAAATTAAGAACATATAAACAAAAGATGAGATGAAATCATGAAAAACAACAGTCATGTGTTTAATACAGAAGTGGGTTGAGCCTAACCAGGGGTTGCTAGGTGAGGGGCTGGACTCAGGTTTGATCTGATTGGCTGGCGGCTTGTGACGTCAATAAATGCAGGAAGTGTGAATCCTGGTGTATTTATCAAAAATAAATAAATCTACTTAGAGTAAATAAACCACTGGGTGCATTTTTTTGGCACAAGGACTGTTTTTTTATGAAGTAAATACCCAAAGTTTAGTAAAAAAACATTAAAAAGTGAATTTTGCATGTGTGGTCCCCTTTAAAAGGACCGTAGGAGACCAGGTGTTGGATGTTTAGAAGGACCTGAGGAGACCAGGTGTTGGATGTTTAGAAGGACCTGAGGAGACCAGGGGCCTCATGTATCAAAAACCTGCGTGGATTTCCTACTGAAAAGTGACGTACGGTGAAATCCAGAAAAGTGTCTACGCACAAAAAGATCCAGATTTATCAAACTGTGCGTACACCTGAATCCACGCACATTCCTTTTGTACATCACAATTGACGTGGAACTGAGCGCACGTGAGACACCTCCCCTGACACGCCTACATTTACATATGTTAAACAGATGCTAATTACTTCCTGCATGTGTGAAGGACATGTTTGTTTGATCCCTGCGCGATCAGAAATGATTTCTAGATTCGGGAAAATAATGAATTTAATATAATATGAGTGAGGACAAACATCCTAAGTAAGAATAGTAATAAAATGTGTTCATCATGCAAAGAACGAGTGATTGTGTGTCGGTATGCGCACCCTGCTGTGGTGCGCGAACCGGCTCATTCATTCATTCTGTGTGGAAATATTAACTTTGCGCACGAGTTTATTACCATTATTACTGTAAACACAGAGGAACTTACTTGGATGTTTGCTAGAACATAGATCTTTGTTTATGTAGATGATGTGAAGAAACGAGTCTGTGCGTCTTGGTGGAGACATTTCATGACATCACGTGATGTTGGCGTCTCCAGACGCTGCGCCCTCCGCAGCCCTGTGCGCAGTCTGTCTGTGAAGCTTTTACTCTCCTACAAGTTATATAAGGTGTACTTTCACGTGTCATTTTGGAGAAATCTACAATAAACGCAGATAATGAAACACCTCCAGCTGCCGTGTCGACACCGGTGAGGGTGCGCGCGCGCTCCAAGCGCGACCACTCAGCCTTTGGAATCATATGGATGAGACATTCCATTGGACATGATCCGGCTTTGTGTGGACTGGACTGCACAGTCCCGATCGACCTGCAGCTCCCTCTGTGGAACAGTTTGACCGCTGCTTCTGTATGCACGCGTGATGCACGGCTCCCCAGAGCGCAGCAGCAGTGCCAAACTGAAAAATTATTATTTCTGAAAACGGCTGATAAGCCATATCCTAGATCGGAAAATTATATCTGTTTCTAAATAAATGCTCTGCGTGTTACACTATTTATTATAACCTCCAGTAAGGCTGAATGAATCCGTTCCTGTTAAATTTATTTTTGGCACAACTTTGCGCGTCCTTTATTTCACTGCGTCATGTGGATGTAATACTTGTTAATCGTGTGTTTGGAGGGAATATTAATCATTTTCACATCATGAACAGTTAATAATAATAATAATAATAATAATAATAATAATAATAATAATAATAATGAATTCAATTTATAACGCACTTTTCATTAATGGAAATCTCAAAGTGCTACAAGGTGCAACATATTTGAATGTCAATAAGACAAATAATAAAACAATTAAAATCAACAACAGTATCAACTCAGATCAAAAGTAGAATCATGAGGAGGAAGAGTATGCTCGGTTGAAAAGAAAGGTCTTCAAGCCGCTCTTAAAGTCAACCACAGACTGTGGGGCTTCAGTTTCTCTGAAACACCTGTAAGTGTCGCCAAAGGAACAAGAACCACAGAAACGTGCGTACGCCTGCTCGGGAGCTTGCGTGGATATGTACCTGGATGCGCATATATTCACGTTCAGTTCAGTTTTGATACATACGGGGTTTTGCGTGGAAAGTGACGTGCGCAATGTTTTTGTGCGCACGCACGGTTGATACATGAGGCCCCAGGTGTTGGAGGTTTAACCATGCCGTTAACAGAACCACTCTGCTAATAGGACCATGCTGCTATTTATTTCTTTTTCACTTTTGGCGCCTTGTTTCTGTATTTATGTTGCTTGCTTTGAATAAATCCCGGTTTACAGTATGTTAGTTTAGTTTATGTTAGTTTAGTTTATGTTAGTTTAGGTTGTTAGTTTAGTTTATGTTAGTTTAGTTTGTCAGTTTAGTTTATGTTAGTTTAGTTTATGTTAGTTTAGTTTGTTAGTTTAGTTAATGTTAGTTTAGTTTATATTAGTTTAGTTTGTTAGTTTAGTTTATGTTAGTTTAGTTTGTCAGTTTAGTTTATGTTAGTTTAGTTTGTTAGTTTAGCTTATGTTAGTTTAATTTGTTAGTTTAGTTTATGTTAGTTTAGTTTGTCAGTTTAGTTTATGTTAGTTTAGTTTGTTAGTTTAGCTTATGCTAGTTTAATTTGTTAGTTTAATTTATGTTAGTTTAGTTTTTTAGTTTAGTTTATGTTAGTTTAGTTTGTCAGTTTAGTTTATGTTAGTTTAGTTTGTTAGTTTAGTTTATGTTAGTTTAGTTTGTCAGTTTAGTTTATGTTAGTTTAGTTTGTTAGTTGAGTTTATGTTAGTCTAGTTTAGTTTGTTAGTTTAGTTTATGTTAGTTTAGTTTGTCAGTTTAGTTTATGTTAGTTTAGTTTGTTAGTTTAGTTTATGTTAGTTTAGTTTAGTTTGTCAGTTTAGTTTATGTTAGTGTAGTTTGTTAGTTTAGTTTATGTTAGTTTAGTTTGTTAGTTTAGTTTATGTTAGTTTAGTTTATGTTAGTTTTGTTTGTTTGTTTAGTTTATGTTAGTTTAGTTTATGTTAGTTTAATTTGTTAGTTTATTTTATGTTAGTTTAGTTTATGCTAGTTTGTTTGTTAGTGCTCACATTAAGTTTGTAAATTATAGCTGAACAGAACCTATGAGAATTGTGCAGCTGCTGTTTGGTGTACAGTATTGTTTTGCACTATTTGTGACTGATGTATATCTTTGATCTTAGCGTACTGTTTGGTGTTCGTTTAGCATATTGTATATAGATCCTTATTTAATGTTTCTTTTACCACTTTATATTTTTGCTATTGTTGGATGTAACTGAGGACACAATCTCATTCCATTACGTGTACCACATGTGATGTGAATGACAAATAAAGAAGCTCTGACTCTCTTACATATGTAAGGTCTTCTCTTAAAAGAGCCTTTCCAGGTGTGTAAGTGTTGGATTATTCTGTCAACTCATTTAACATTCATTCATTCATTCAACCTTTATTTAGTCAGGTAAATCTCATTGAGCCTCGAGGGCTCATTTACGAAAGCGACCTGCTACAAACTAAAGAATGATGAACAGCAATGATACAAATACATTGAACAATAAACAAAAGAAAAGTAGCAAAAACTAGCGAACATTATAAGGTAGATGTACAAAATCAAAAACAGGAACAAATCTGCATTGGTTTTTGCCAGGATTCCAACAGATTCTGAAAACCATTTAGAGAAGTCAAGGTCGAGAGCTTCAGATCTTTTTGTAAGATATTCCATGAAGCAGGAGCAGAGTAGGAGAAGGCCCTTTTTCCAAGTTCAGTCCTCACTGACGGAACACTGCAGGTAATCATGTCCTGAGAGCGCACGCTGTAGCTGCACTCACACAGAGACATGTAGGAGGAGATGTATGAGGGCAGCAGACCAAGAAGTGATTTAAAGATGACATCTTTCAGACATCGTTTATTAACTAGCACAACTAACAAAGTAACATAACAAATTATTTAAAACTTTATTGGATTAAAGAATAAAACAACACTACCTCCCTGTGGTTGGACTTTATTTCTACATATTTACCCACAGCTGCCTGTTGTACTAAAAACACTGAACACGATTATAATTGTATCTTAAAAGTCTGTGATCAGTCTTATATTGGGGAAACTAAACAGCCACTGGCCAAAAGGATGGCCCAGCACAGAAGATCAACATCATCAGGTCAGGACTCTGTGGTCTACACTCATCTCCAGGTCAGAGGTCACTCTTTCAGGGATGAAGATGTTCACATCCTTGATAGAGAGGAACGATGGTTTGAGAGAGGAGTAAAGGAGGCCATCTTTGTGAAAAGAAACCGTCCATCATTAAACAGGGGTGGAGGCCTCCGGGTTCAACTGTCCCCCTCTTACAATGCTGTTATTGCTAGTATCACTCAGCAGCACCTCCGACTGAAGAAGTCTTTCGGAGAAAAGACGGAACGTTTCTACAATTTTATTTTTTATTTTTTTTAATGTCCAGAAGACCAGATTTAAATTTTTTAGATTTTTCTACCTGGATTATTGAGCAGCATCAGGAGATCGTAATTGTAATAAAAAAATGTGAGAGACAGGTCAAAAGGTTGAGCTTCACCAGCCAGTAACATTTATTAAACCAAACTGATTTGTTTGTTACAGACTTCCAGATCTGCTGCCAGGGAACAGGATCCGGATCAAGTTGGACATTGTTCCCTACAAGAGCGGAGAACGAACCGTCCTGGCCAACTTCGACTCTGCCTCATTCAGGGACATTAAAGCCAGCTGCACCATCAATGTCAAACCATAATATTTATACACACACACACACACACACACACACACCAGTGACGTGCGGTGAGGTTCATGGCTGGTGAGGCACTGACTTCATCACAATCAGATCTTGTATACATGAACCCTGTATTTGTTATATAATACAATTGTAGTCCCGCATTTAATTTACTGCTGTACTGTATAGATGTTTGGGGTACAGTGTGTAAAACTATAACTAAGCCTATTTTTACTTTACAGAAAAGAGCTATAAGAATTATTACAAGAAAACATTACTGCAATCCATCAAATGTTTTGTTTTGCAAATTGAAGTTGCTAAAGTTTTATGATTTGGTTGACTATAATATTCTTTTAGTTTTGTACAAAGCTCAGAACTTCACATTACCCTCATATATCCAAACGCTTTTTATAAAAAGGAAACGTACTTATAATCTTAAGGTAACAGATATTTTGTTATTCCACAGCATAGAAGGTCTACTTTAATTCAGGGAATAGGTCTGTGGAATGGTTTGGAAAATGATACTAAAGTTGCAAAGTCAATGTCTATGTTTAAGAAAATGATTAAAACTAGATTTCTGAATAAATATTCATAATTGGTTTATATCCAAATTACTATATATGGTATAGTGTGATGAGTTATTTATTATGCTATTTTTTTATATGTGATTGTTGTTTGAATTAATTTTGTTTAAAGAAGGGGCAGATATAATAAGATTTTTTCTTCCTCTGCTTCCTTTCATTTCATGTATTGTTTTGTTTTTTGTGGTTTTGTAAATAGTTTTCTTGTGTTTTTTAATCTGAAATGAATAAATGATTTAAATAAAATTTATAAAAAATAACCATATAGAGTACATAGTTTATTCAGAGTCAGAGTCAGAGTCAGAGAGTCTTTATTGTCATTTGCACCGCATGTGGTACATGTGATGAAAACGAGATTATGTACACAGGGTCCCAGTTACATCCAACAACAAATGCAAGAGAAAAACAGTAATAACATCTAGAATTAACTAAGAAAAACATCAACTAGTAATACACTAAGCCCTAATATAGTGGAAAAACATCATTATAAACAGCAGCACGAACATGAGTCTGTATGAGCAGATGGTCACAGATGAACACAGCAACAAGAAAACAGATCAGCATCAGCATGATGTGATATTTTGCAGTGTTTGTTTTTATTTTATTTTTATTTATTCATTCATTTATTATTCATTCATTTATTCGCCATTTGATTGGCAGCAGTTAACGGGTTGTGTTTAAAATCTCATATCAGCAATCTTTACACATACAAACTGTAGCACACAAAAAAGCACATTTAGTTTGGAGGAAAAAATTGTTTTAGTTTAGAAATGTAATCCTCCATTGCGAAATTATAGCTAATCAGGATCCAATCTGTCACTTCTTCTGCAGCGGAACGGTGGAGGTGCAAGCAGAATCCTGGGCTCACTAGCCCCGCCTCCTCGATGAGGCTGGACAACTGCGTGCCTCACCCGGTACCTTTTCGCAGCTGTTTTATGATCGCTCAGCACAAGAAACACGTTACACACACATACAGTTTTCGCAAAAACACTATACATTATATTCACCAGCTAAACTATAGAAATGTAGTTTATATAGCAAAAGTATTTGGACATTTTAATAGCGACATAAAAGGGTCAGGAATACGGGCTCACTGCAGCATGCAGCAGTCAGCCGAGTGATTGCGCAATCCCTGGTGAGGCACAGCTGCCGGGTGCCTCTGCACACGTCTCTTCTCAATATTTGAACGATAAATAAGAAAAATCGGTGATTTTGAATAAAAATAACTTAAAACTGGTTTAGTTTTAAGTAAAATAAGTTTATAGTACAAATCAAAGGATAAATACAATAATTACATTTAGTCTTTTCAATTTACATTTTTTTCAGGCACAGCCTCACTTGCCTCCCCTGACCGCGCACACAAAAATAAACTACTTGTACAACTATTTCTACTTTGTGTTTTTTCACTTATCACTGGGCTTCAGGGTAGGGATCCCCTGCGATAAACGAGGGACTACTGTATATACTTTTTTTAATGATTGTCTACTGTTGTCATCATTCTGTGTCTAGGTCTCTAGTAAACGAGTCCTCGAGGCTCAGTGAGACTAACCTGTAGAAATAAAGGTTGAATTAATCATTTTTTTGCAAACAGTTTACACACCTGTTCCCAGTGGCAAGTTTAGTTAATGGCAAAATCATAGACAAACATTTGGCGTAATCGTTGAGCACTTTGAACATTAGTTTGGGATTACTTTGAAACAGCAAGAGACCATGGGTAGAGTTAAACAAGACAACTAGTGTGACCAGGGCCAGATTAACACTTTGCTGGACCCTGGATAACAATCTTCAAGGGCCCCATCATCACGACCCCAGAATGACTATAATCTGGCAAAATAAAGAATAAATTACCATAATACTCCTGGCAAGAACCAATGCAGATATATTCCTGTTTTTGCCTTATAATCTATCTGTTTAGCTACTTTGACATCTTTTTTTAACTTGTTAAAAAAATCTGCCTCTCTTATGATTGTCTATTGTCGCTGTTGTCATCATTCTTTGTTGAAACCAGGTCTCTCTTGTAAATGAGTCCTCGAGGCTCAATGGGATTAACCTGACTAAATAAAGGTTGAATGAATACATGTATAAAGTAAAATTACTTAAGATTCTAACTATCAAGTGTATTTTAATGTATAAAAACCCAAATGCTCATAGAACTATAAATGCTACAATGTCCTCTTGTTGACACAAATCCTCAAGACTGAGTTTAGTTGAACACACTTTGAACACCATGTGACATCATGTGTAGTTGTTTAGTAACATGTGTAAGGATGGCTCCCTCTGTTGGTCTGTCTCCCTCCTTACACCTTGTGGTTCCCAGGTCTGCGTCTTCAGGTGTTTATGATTTTAGTTAATTACGGTGTGTATACTAGTTAGCGTTCATGTGTGTTTATTTGTCGGGTCATTCGTCCGTAATCCCTGGTGTCTTGTCCTTGGAGTCTTGGTTTTCTACGCCTCGTTATGGTTTTGTGAGTACTGCCACGTCAGTCTATTTATTTTGTAATTATTAAAGTGTTTTTTTAATTTTTACTACTCGTGCCTCCGAGTGTCTGCCTGTCTGCACAACTCGGTTCATCAGCAAACAACTCACCGATCGTGACAGAACGACCCGATCCAGACGTGACCCAGCAGACAGATGACCGGATCCACTCGGGGTCGGAACATGACGGCTTCAGCTCAAAAAGAAGCAGCCGTCATCCGAGTAAGCAATTTCCGGATCGAAACCGCCTGGAGCCTCCACAGACCAGGACTGGAGGTTCTCCCATCTCTGCTTTTGGTGACGGAGCGAGAGAGGAGGAGGTGCAGTGACGGCCGCGAAGAGTCGTCTCCTTCCTACACTCCCTCACGCGCAATTTCATTGTGGTCTGTTTCCAAGGACGACTCCGAGTTGTAGGAGTTTTGGGTCGATCCAGTGTCTGATCCACGCCGCCTCCGGAAAAGTTACCGGAGTAAAGAGATGAACATTTCCGGGTTTCAGCCCGTCCTTCCGAAAGCTCCTTTTCCCACGATGTCAAAGCCGGGGAGATTTTCAAAGGGGGAGGGGTACAAGAGCCCGTGTTTGAGCCTGTGCTCTGTGACATCTCAGGAGAGACGTTCGCAGAAGGGGGGGGGTACCTGAGCACCCGCATGGCTGCAGCTGAAGAGGAGCCGTGGAGACTCACACAAAGCAATGAGTGTGTGAGCCCCCGCCCTGTTGAGGAGCGGAGAGATCGTTTCACTACCACAGGGGTCTCTGTTGAACGGAAACCTGAAGCCAATATTATTTTCCAACAGCTTGAGAGACTACTTAATGCTACTGCAATTAACCAGGACATTCAGTATAAATTTAACACATACCCAATCATGGAAGATCTTATAGCATCCACACCCAACGTTACAGATTCCTAGCCTAACACAGACATTGAATTTAGTTAGGACTTTGAAGAAAGATCATTATGTAGACCTCTCTGACTCTCCCTTTTCTTTTTTTCCTGACTAGCCTTCAACGTCTATAGAGGGCGCTGATTTCTCTGCTTCTACAGAGGGTACTGATGTCTCTCCAGCATCCACAGAGGACATAGGCGTAGATCCTGGGGGGGTCGGGGGGGTCCGGACCCCCCCAATCTTGGGGAAATATAGATCTGTCCCCCCCAATAATTCAATAAAGGAAACCGTGTCTTTAAACAATATAAATATAAAAAGGCAAAAAAAGAGAGAAATCCGCCATTATTCTAAGAAAAAAAAAGGAAATTTTGCCCCCCCCCCTTCTCTGTTGGCAAATGGTTTAGTCCAATGTTTACAAGGAACAACAAGAGCACCGGAGTCACAGGCTCCGGCGCGGAGCCGCTGGGTGGGAGTGAGCTGCAGCACAAACTATTAACTTCCAGTAAGTAGCTACTTAAAACATAGGTGACAGTGACTGGGAGGAAAAGGTCTTTTACAGTGTTGAAAGACAAGTGTGTCTGTGTCTCATTAGTGGCTGTAGCAACAGCAAAATGCAACGAGGAGCGACACTTCATCAGCTAACACGCTAGCTTCAATGCTAACTGGCTCACAACAGACAGAAGAATGTCAGCGCATCTTTGAGCAGGATGGATTCACATTCATCATATTTTCAGGTGTGGAGCTCTTGAAAGAAGTAATGATAAAATATGTGAAAGATAAATAATTTAAAAAGAGTAGAGAAGATGTGATGATTAGTTAAAATGATTTTATATGTGTAGCACTTTGTTGCAGCTGTGGTTGTTTTAAAGGGCTTTCTAAATAAATTATTATAAAAAATGTTGAGGATCAATACTTATGTCACATGATTAATAAAAAAGTCACTGTTTATTATATTACAATTACATTATTGATATTTTGTATCTGCAACTGGAAGATTTTATTATTAATAGGTTCTTAAAAATGCTACATATTTGTTAATAGTAAAAGGCATATTTTGAATGAATGTTACAAACGTGTTCATTTCTACAAAACAGTTAATAAAATATTTATAAAAAACAATGAATTTCAAATGTTACAGATTGAGTTTAACATAAAAGAAACAGTGTTTTATGTTTAAATATCAGTTAATTATGCCCCCTTGTTTAGGACTGGAACCAATCTCAGCTGCTTTTGTGTGAAGGCAGGGACACCCAGGACAGGTCTCCAGTCTGTCCCAGAGACACCCAGGACAGGTCTCCAGTCTGTCCCAGAGACACCCAGGACAGGTCTCCAGTCTGTCCCAGAGACACCCAGGACAGGTCTCCAGTCTGTCCCAGAGACACCCAGGACAGGTCTCCAGTCTGTCCCAGAGAGACAGAGAGACAAACAACCATCCACACTCCCAGTCAAAGCTAAGAACAATTTACATTTGCACAGAAGAGCCAAAAAATTATTCAAACTGAGGACTCAAGTTCTTGATTGAGAGTTCTAATCACTACTGGTAATTATCAATAATAATTGATCATATTTACCAAGCTAAATCATTGTGTGGAGTCTTTAATAATACAGACCAGATCAGATGTGATCAGGCAGTCATATATTCACATGTATGTAAATGTATTATTATTAATACTATAATTAAAGTTGAACCATGCAAATTTGTTTGGAACGAACAAGTGGACCTTTGTGCCTCTTGGTCCCACTGAAGTAGCTCTCAGTCTCAAAAAGTTTGGTGACCCCTGCATTAAAGTATTTCTTCTCCTTGAAAACTGTTTTCTTTTTAAGCTTTAAGATTTTGGGAAGGTGTGGTACCAGATTATCAGTGACACTGACCACAGCAATCTATGAATACAAGCCAAACAGAAATTTAAACAATATTTAGAGGGGACCTATTTTGCAAAATTCTCATTTTGCCACTTGTCATTTTGACAAGTGGCAAAGATTGAACACATTAAATTTTTTACAAGAGTAATGAGTGTCACTATTGTACTGATTAATAGTAGTATTAAGACTACTAAATACATGCCATTTAAATCAATATTATTGCTGATTATTATGCATAGTATATGCATGCAGTTTGGATAAACTTCCCTCTGTACATTTTGCATTACATTTCACTGTAACTTTGCCGACCCCCCCAAAATTGCTCTTAAAAAATTTCCCTGTTTATGGTCCCCCACAATAATGAGATGAAATCTACGCCCTTTGTTAAATCCTGTTGTATTTTTTTCAGCTGTGGGGACTGTCTAAATTGAAGCCCATAGGGTCCAAAAACAACCTT
The DNA here is from genome assembly GCA_038048925.1 of Garcialebias charrua. NCBI lineage: Eukaryota > Metazoa > Chordata > Actinopteri > Cyprinodontiformes > Rivulidae > Garcialebias > Garcialebias charrua. The sequence continues at coordinate 64,822 of JBBPBX010000924.1, read as the reverse complement.
CAGATGATAATACATGCATTCATAATATCCAGGCTTGATTACTGCAATATGCTTCTGTTTGGAATCAGTCAGACTTCCATTGCACAATTACAACTGGTCCAAAATGCTGCTGCCCAATTTTTAACCGGTACAGGCAAAATAGAACACATTACACCAGTTTTGCCTCCCTTCACTGGCTCCTGGTTCACTTTCAAGTTCAGCCCTTTTGTATGTTTTTAAATCACTGAACAATTCTGCCCCTTCTTATCTCGCTGATCTGATGCAGCCTTATGTCCCACAGCGCTCTCTGAGGTCAGTGAGTCAGATGCTTCTTTTGGTTCCAGGAACCAGTTGTAAACTCAGAGGTGACAGGGCTTTCTCTGTTGCAGGTTCAAGACTGTGGAATGACTTACCACTGTGTCAGGCAGTCCCCCTCTCTCACTGTTTGTAAGTCTTGCTTAAAACCCCACTTTTATTCCCTGGCTTTTGACACTGTGTGATTTTTTCTTGACCTGTCTGTGTTCTACAATGTTAGCCATTCAGTTATCTTCTTCCATTTGTATCTATATATTTTTATTTTACTTTATTTTATTTTATTTTTTGCTGTGTGCTTTGCTCGTTTGTTCTGCTGTTCAGCACTTTGGTTGGCCTTGCTATTTCAAGTGTTAACAAAGTTCTTGCTCAATCATCCAGGTACCAAGTCTGGACAGTCCAGATGACTTGACTGAAAATTACTGGATGTTTTAAGTGTTCTATAAATAAATTGGTATGGTATGGTATACACCTTTAGCTGCTAATCTTTGCATCCTTGGAATACACAGGGTATATATATAAAGAAGTCCATATATTTTTGCACTGCAGACAATTTAAAATTTGCTTTAAATTATCGTCTCCTTAAACATAAACTGCCATTAACACTGCTTGCATAGACTATTTGAATATTTTCATATTATTCTGTATACAAATACTATGCAAACAATTTCTCCACTGATAAATAGTGTTAAATTATAATTTTTATATATGAATGTTTCTGTTCAGTACCCTGAGATGACTTCTGTTGTGACTTAGTGCTATATAAATAATCTTAGTTAAATTGAATTGATAAATGTGTTTATTTTTCATGGCCAGATTGATTTATTTTGGAAACTGTATACAAATCCATAAATATTCCACACTCTTTGCATTTGTTCAGTTACATTTCCCTATTAGACTCTTGATTTCTGATTTGTTTGTAAATTTTGATAATCTTTGCTAATCTTTCTTTGAGCACATTTCATCCTGAAGCCTACTCGGTCTTTTGCAGACACGTGACATTTTGCACTCCCGGTCGCCATTTTCCGTGGATACCCGTTCATTTAAACAGAGGAAGTCCATGCCTTAGCTGCTACCTCGTAAGGATCAATGTTGTTAATTGAAGCTAACTTCACCATGTAACGTTCTCTGGCTTCAAGGTTGAGTTTCTCTCTATAAGGCTTCTGCTCATTTTTATATTTAGTTTGCATTTTGCTGATGTTATTGTTCTGTATCGCACTGTGTTTAACATGGACTTCCTCTGTTTAAATGAACCGGCATACACCCAACATGGCGACCGTAAGTGCAAAAATATACGAGCCGTGACGTCACGTGCAAAAGACCGATTAAGGTGGCTTGACGACTGAGAATCTTCACCAGCAAGGTGGCTTGATAGTTGAAGCTGGAATAGACTTTTAGATTTTTTATATTTAATTCTAAAACTGAATATTGCATCTCTAAAGATGTATTGTTGTTATATTAAAAGTATTGGTATCTTGACTTTTGAATGATTTTAAGCACAATTTTCTTGTTAAATATGAACAATTCTTAATTGATGTTTCTGCTTCCAGTGAGGCCAAAGTCTTCTCTAATAATATAATGAGATGTCTTTATGTGACCACCTCAATATCTGATTGAAAAAGCAGGTGCTATCAATAAATTAAATAAAACAATGTGCCCCTTTTTATGCAGCATGATGGATACTTTTGAGTTGACATGTCTCTTCTTCTTCTTCTTTTATTTTATTGGCGGATTGCAATCAGCTTTCAGGTGCATACCGCCACCTACTGAGCAAGAGTGTGCAACTCATGGCCTCTTTCCCTAAATTCTGCTTATAATATTAATATTTCGTAAGTACTTAAACAACGCTTTTCTGACGTCCTTTATCTTATCCTTATCCCCTTCAATTGTTGACATGTCTCAGTATGAATGCTAGAATTATAATAATCTTCATAAATACACCTGTTGTAACCTTATTGATTACAGCTGATCATCCATCTGATTGGCTTCACCTTTATCTGAGTCACCTGGTGCTCTGGAGTATTAAGTACTTTAAAAAATGTGAGGTTGTTAATTTGCATCAGCCTGAACTTTGCTTCCTCAAAATTACCTTTTCAACATGGAAGGTAGAGCACGGTGCAGGGTGTGGCAAATTATATCAGCCACAGTGCTCATGTGTTCTTTAGCCTCATGTTTAATTTATTTTAACTTGCAGAGAATATCTAAAGTAGATAAACGGGATAAGAATATTGTTGAAGGTAATGCCTTAGAAGTAAAGAGAGGAAGTAATTTCTTTAAAGAAGGAAAAGAGCTCGACTACCAGTCAGATTCTGCTGCTGCTACAGGAAATGATTATGAAGGTAAGGATTTATATTTAATTTTTATGTAAATGTTGCATAAACTCTAAAATATTAGTGATTTTAACTGTTGTGCTTTTCATAACTTTTTTTAAGTGGTAGATGATCTGGCCAATGCAGCATGGGGACTATTTAATACTAAACTTCAGTGTGGCAGTAATGAGTTTAAATTTAAAGCCATGGGACCTGGTGCTGCAGACATTCAACTGGAAATGGGTAGGCAACTTTTTTTTTTTTTTTCTTTTTTTTTATGTGCAAAACACTGGTCCATGATTCACAGTATTTTCTTTCTTCTAGAAAATGGAAAGCGTTTACTTCTAATCCAAATTCCCAAAGATTGTGGATTCTCAGTGAAACAAACTGCGTTGGGACTTATTGCAACCGTTTCTTACAATGGCTGCGGTGTTAAACAGGAGGTATTGCTTGTCCTAGACTTAACAGATGTTTTATTAAAGGTAGGTTCCCTGATGAATAAATAGACTTTAATCTGTTTTTTTTTTTTTTTTTAAAGAATGGGACCTACGTTTTATTGATGAAATGGAGAAAAGATGATGTCAAGATTACCTGCACCCTGTTGGAAACTCCTGATGAAGCCCTGTCTACTTCGGAGTCTTCAACACAACCACTCATGCCACAGCATTTCCACCGCTCTAAACGGCATCTCAGATGGCCTCCCGTGTTTTACCCTTGCTCTCCACACAGGCATTCCCACCTGTGCATGTTCACTCCTCCACCAGCTACCACAACTGCTGGACCAGCATTACCCCCTTTCATACATCCCTATTACATACAAAAGATGCTTTCACTTTACCCCATCTATGAGCCCTACCTTAACATGCCTCCTGAAAAGGTAATGCACCAACTTGCTGGCAAGAATCTAGGATGGAAACTATTACAGATGCCTGAGAAGCGTCCCCAACACTTTCAGATTTTATTTGAAATGCTTCGACGCACAACCACCACAGTACCACCTAGAACAATCAAAACTACACCATGTGCGACAAAAACGACTACAAGCTATGGTGGCAACAACTGTCCTGGCCTCTGGAGAAAATGGGTTCCCTTCCCTAAATTCAGTCCAAGAGTTTCAGTTAATGGCCAAGATTACCTGCAATTCATGGGGAATGATCACCTGCAATTTATGAGAAATGACAATTATAGACCTGGATCCCAGACTCAGGATGTTTCAGAATCCTTATGGGAGTCATTTCCCTTGATTCCTTTCCCTTGATTACACACCCCATTTCTCAGTTTGCGGATACCTGAAAATTAAGTGACGACTCCCTCTTCCCATTACTTTTTTTTCTTTTTTAAACTGTCTAATGCTGAGTATAATAAAAATATATATAAAAGGTTTTCCTTTAAAACTTGTTTTGTATGAAGTCGCTTGTACACCATATTAACTGGTATAGGATAATATCGCTGCTCAGGCAAAAAACTTACTCATAAACTACCTCTTCAATGGATGATGCATAAAAGTAGTTTCATATTTCTTCAAATTAATAATGCACCTGTCTTTCTACAGGACATGTGAACACCCCATTCTGTCTCTCCCTATATTTCTGCTCGGCATCTTGTGCACAAGACCTTTTCATTTCACTGCAATGAAGTTGCATCATGTGACATCCGTATAGACTATTGGTTTGAGCAGTCACATGCATAGAGTGTGAGTCCGTGTGGTAAAGAGCAGCTGGACAGAGGAAATCCAAGATATCTTTATTGCAAGCTGAGTACAGTATTGTTGCAGGAGAGCCAAGCTGTCCAGCATCTCTGCAAGTTGCTGCCTTTTGGAGAGACACTTAAACTGCCAACTTGCACTACCCATAATGAAATGACTTTTGTGAACCACTTCAATTAAAATTAACACCCCCCCCCCCCCTTGTTCTCATCTTCTTTACCTTCTAGAACTTATTGTCCAAAAAAACATACAGGTATTTTGAATTTCAAAAGTTTTGTCTTTGATGCAGGTTTGGTTTAAGATGTCAGCCAACATATTTTCAGATGAACAGTATACCACTTTGATCTTTTCCTCTCTTAGTGCATCACGTATAAAATGATACTTTACATCAATGTGTTTGGATCTCTGTCTGTTCACAGGGTTTTTACACAATGCAATGGCTCCTTGGTTATCACCATGAAGCAGTGTGCAGCTGTACTTCTTGTTATCAATGCCATTTAAAAGTTGACATAAATACAGGCTTTCTTGTGTAGTAGCTGTTAACCCAATGTACTCAGCCTCACATGTGGAAAGAGCCACAGTTGGTTGTTTCTTGGATTTCCAGGAAATGGCTGGACCTTGTGGTGTTAAACTGAAACAATAACCCGTGGTGCTGCGTCTGTCCTCCACTGAGGATGCCCAGTCCGAGTCACTGTAAGCTATAAGTTTCAAGTCTTCCTTGTTCTTCTTGAAATTTAATTCGTAGTCACTAGTACCTTTTAGATACCTTAAAACATGTTTAGCGTTTATTAAATCCTCTTTCATAGGTTTAGCTAATGTCTGGGAAAGTTTGCTTACTATCCAACTGATGTCTGGTCTGGTGCAGGTCATAGCATAGATCAGACTACCTACTATCTCGCGATAGTTTGTAGGATCTACTACATTTGTTTTGTCGCTCTCATGATTTTCTTTGTGATCGAGCTTTGGTTCACATGGGGTGGATCTTGGTTTGCAGTCTAGCATCCCATATTTTTCTTTTTAGGATGTATTTCTCTTGGCTCATTTTTATTCCATCTTCTCCTTGTTCAAAATGTATACCTAAAAAGTTTGATATTTTTCCTAAGTCCTTCATGTTAAACTTTGATTTCATTGTTTCTTTGAAACTGTCCAAAATCTCAATGCTGCTAGCAGCGATGATCAGGTCATCCACCCAAATGAGCACGATAATCGTGTCATTTTCTGTTTGTTTTCTGTACACACAATGATCAACTAGATTTCGTTCAAAGTTGTCTTGTTCAAGGTGATCGTTCAATAGTTTGTACCAATTTCTCCCTGATTGTTTCAATCCATACAAGGACTTCTTTAATTTATACACACATCTCTGTCCTGTTTCTGTTTGTTGTTCAAACCCCTCTGGCTGATCCATGTAAATTTCTTCCTCAATTGGGGCATGTAAATAAGCTGTTTTGACATCCATCTGATGTACTTTAAGGTCGTTCTGAACCGCTATCTGCATTAATGCTCGTACTGATGTTATATTAGCTGTTGGTGCAAAAGTTTCATGGTAATCTATACCTTCTGTTTGGCTGTAGCCTTTAGCTACAAACCTTGCTTTGTAAATCTCTTTTCCTTCATTTTCTTTAAGTGTATATACCCATTTTCCTCCAACTGAGTTCCTGCCCTCTGGTAGGGTGCTCAGTTCAAATGTTTCGTTTTCTTTGAGTGAGTCAATTTCATCCCTCATGGCCTGTCTCCATTTTTCTGCATGTGGTGACTTCTGAGCCTCATTGAATGTTTGAGGGACACCAAATACAGCCCTGTAGCAATGATCAATAGTTATTTGTGTCGCATCTGATTGGTAATCTTCGAGGTATTTTGGGGGTCTTCTCTCTCTTTTTGGATAACGATCACTTTGCTCTGTTTGAGTTTGTTCATGATCAGTTTGTTCACCATCAATTTTACTCTCAGTGAGATAATCTGAAAACTCTCCATTTTGAGTTTCTTGAAGAGTAACTTCCTCTTTGTCACTTGGGGTGACATTTTGGGTAATATCCTGAGTTAATGGTGTTACATCCTGTCTATTTGCCTGCATTGGGTATCTGTCACTCTGGATCCCTTGCTCCCAAACATCTGTCTGTGTTTGTTGGTCAACACCATTTTCTTTGATGAATTTTACCAGCCTGTGTCTGGAAACTTTTCTCATCTGTGGGTGGTACACTAAATAAGCTGGGCTGTTCTTGTTGTACCCTAAAAACAGTCCCCTTTCTCCTCTTGAGTCTAGTTTCTTGTGTTGGTTGTTGTATGAGTAACATTCTGATCCAAATACCCACATATTTGAAAGATTTGGTTTTCTTCCTGTCATCAAGAAATATGGGGTGTTTTTGGTTCTGTTATTATAGCATCTGTTGCGAATGTGGGCAGCACACTGAATGGCATATGGCCACAGTTCTTTAGGTAATCCCTTTTCTGATAACATACATCTTCCCATTTCAAAAAGTGTTCTCCATTGTCTCTCTGCTTTTCCGTTTTGGTGTGGGGAGTATGGTGATGATGTTTCGTGTCTAATGCCTTTATCTCTGAGTAGTGTTTGAAAGTCGTTACCTGTGTACTCAGTACCATTGTCCGACCTAAAACACATAACATTCCCATAGGGTGCCCAGTCTGCCAGAAACTTCTTTGTCGCTTCAGTCGCTTCACTTTTGTTTTTCAGAAAATAGACTGCAATAGCTCCAGAGAAGTCATCAGTAAAGGAAATAACATACCTGTGTCCCTCTAAGCCTGTAGGGTCAACAGGTCCTGACAAATCAGTATGGACCAACTCTAGTGGCTTGCTCGTTCTAACATCTGACTCCTTGTTTCTGTTGTTAATAAATTTCCCTTCTGTACAGGTGTTACATTCCATTTTGCTGTTGTCAGTGATTTTCATTCCCTCTACCACATTTTGTAATTTCATAACATCAGTCATGTTACAATGTCCTAATATTTCATGCCATGTTTTCAGGTCACAAGCTAGCTTAACTTTATCATTGTTGGTTATGTCATTTAAGTTTTCCTCAATGTATCCTTCATCATTATTTTTCATCCTCAGGTAATACAGTTTCTCATGTACCTCAATAGGGAACACAGTACCATCTTTACCCAGCAGTTCATTTTGTCCATCTGTGAATGTTACACTGGCTCCATTAGCTGTAGCTGATATCACAGAAAATATGCTCTGTGGGTAGGATGGGATGAATAAAGCATTTTTCAGAGTAATTTTAACATACCTCCCCTTTGAGTTCAACAGTTCAATTTGTACATCACCACGCTTCAGTGCAACGTTGTTCATCTTCTTTCCATCTGCCAGTTCCATGTAGTGTCTGCTTGGATCAAAAGTCTTGTCAATTCTCGTGAACAGCTCTTCATCAGTAATGATGTGTGATGTTGCTCCACAGTCCACCATTATTCCATTTAGCTTGATGTTGCGGGGCAGATGATTCCAGCTGGCTTTGGACACCATGGCCCAGTCCTCCTCGTGGTTGTCCTGCATGTCTGACGTCTGCTTGGCCTCATCTTTCTGTCTCGGTCCTCTTCTGCATGTCTGGTCACTGTGGGTTGTGCTTCTGTGGTAGCTGCACCATTCTGGCGCAGGCCGCAGTTGTAACAGTTTAAAGGCGCAGCCTTTTGGCGACAGTCTTTGGCCACGTGCTCGCGCAGGCCGCAGTTGTAACAGTTTAAAGTTGTCATGTCCACTTTCATTACATTATCTGCCTTTAGGTTGCTTTCAAACTTTTCTGTCTCTTCATAGCTTCGGAGTCTGCTCTTGAACTGGGTGAACGTCAATTCTTCACTGCTCTGTGTCGTGTGAATAGCAAAAGGCTTGTATGATTCTGGCAATCCCTTCAGAATCATTGCTATTATTAGTCCGTCGCTAATAACCTCTTTTGCATTTCTCAGAGACGTTATTGCTTTTTCAGCACGTAAAACATAGTCTGTCACTGTTTCGCCGGGTTCTTTTAATAAGGACGTGAGCTCTGTGTAAAGGGCGATGATCCTGGGCTTACCCTGGCTGGCGTAATGGCCGCGTAATATCTGCAGAGCTTTCTTCCCGTCGTCGGCGGCATCTCTCATGACCAACGACAGACTCTTATCATCGAGGGTCTGTATTAGTTCTGTGTAACATTCCGCGTTTTTCTCTTCATCTGGGTCTGCAGATAAGATGGTGTCTTTTAGGCCTAGCGTTCTTAGATAAGCCAGGAACTTTACCTCCCAAAGTTCGTAGTTGTTTTCGTCTCCGTTGAAAACGAGTCTGTCCCACCGTCCTCCTGTGCGGCGTCTGGGCCCATAACCTGTTGCGTTTTCATGTTCACCGGCGACGTTTTCTCGTTCAGCACTCATGTTTAGAAACCACACTTCTTTCCGTCAGATAGCTGTAGCTTCTTTATTACAAGTGGCACACGTGTAAACTCTTCTTCTACAGCAGATCTAGAACAGCGCTACTTACACACACAAGAAACTCACTGCCCCTAGTGGACAACAACAATATAACATGCACACAAAATAACTCAACAATAACATAAGATGAGAACATATTCCAACATGTTATGTAAAAACTCAGTTCTGCTTGTAGATGTAACTCTTTGTTAGTGGAAGAGTGCTGCATAGTCTACTCAGCCCACTACTACGCTGTGACACAGCACTCTTGAGAACTGAATGTGTCCAAATTAATGAAAGCACATGTGGGCTTGATCTGTGAAGTGGAATGAGGCTGTAGAAGCACAACCATAGAAAGGGGAATCAAAATATTAAAACCAGAATTCCGGAAATATCCTACAAAGAGAAAACAGGGGTTTTAAATAATAACATTTAATTTTGTCTCAATTTGCTGCTTCTAGGAGCTTCTAGAAATATTTTGTGCTCTTATTTTGCAGTCTCATCCATGAGACTATATTTAGTCTGCCTTTCTTGCAATGCTCATGTGCAGTTCGCCTCTTGTCCTCACTTAAGTAAGTACAAAATCCTGCTTTCGGAGCACAAATTTATTTTAAATATGCAGGTTTTAATTATATTAGCTCCTTTGTTTCGAGTAAGGGAAACTTGGAGAGGATAAGAGATGGAAAGCAGAGATGAAGATGAAGGCGCAGATAAAAGATCAGGAACAATGTGGCAGCACTGAGCAGCTCTGTCTCTCCCTCTTCCAATTCTCTCTCCTGTTTCTGTCTCTTCCCACATTTTCACCCCTCCTCCTCCTTTCCATCTCTTCTCTCGCCACTCCCCTCCCCGCTGCCTCCTCTCCCTTCCAACCTCGCTCTCCTCCTGCATGGACCTGCAGTATATGAGAGGGTCTCCTGTAGCATCACTGCAGTGTAGAGGAGGGCAGGACGGCTTTAAAAGGATGTGTTAAAAGGATGGTGCACCAGGAGAAACGCATTTACCAGGTGTGTAGATTTGTGCATGTGGTAGTGTTTAGTTCTAGGCTGTGTATGATTTTTTTTTTTACAGGTATTTGATGGATTTCCACAATGGGTGTGCTGCTGTAAATGTCAGCCATACTGGATAAGAGGAAAACATAAGGCAGTGGGTGTGTTCATGTATACTGTACTTGTTTTTCCTCAAGAGGATTTATTTAATTTAACATCTGTGTAATCTAATTATTTGTCATGAATGTCATGCAAGCTGTGAATGTGACTTGTTTTAAATCACATTAAAATTAAAAAGAAAAGAGTGTGTTGATGCACTCTGTTACTAAGAGGTACATTTATGCAGGAGACTGAGCACTGGTTTAGAGTGAAAGCTTTCACTCGATTTTTCCTTTGACGTCACATCGTCATCTGATAATGCGTCACCAACAAGAAAAAGGGCGCACATGAATATGCATGAGTCTGTCTGGACTCTGTTTTTAGGTTAACCAGAGAGAACGAGCGAAAGCTGATGCATGAAAGAAACGCCTCTAATTTTAGATGTGTTACTTCATGGTTATTTTAAACAGGAGTGTAAATATGTGACAAAAGTACATTCATATGGTTGAGACACAAAGGCTGTTGGCTGCATCATAAAGAATGTACTTTTTTGTGTGTAAGAAAATCATGATTTATCACGTCTTGTTGAATGACGTGTTAAGTATTACATGGCATCAGAATAAAAGTGAATCTAAAAAGAGAGACATTAAATGTAAAGACAAAATGGAAGCAGCAAAAAGAAATAATCCCACAAGTAAAATACAAAAATAATAAACAATGAAGGTAAAACTAAAATAATTTATACACTCACATTTTTTTGTTAAAATTTAATTTACCAGTATTATAATTGTGTCCATCTCAAATCTGCAAAAATGTATTTATTTTTAAACCACTCGTATACCTGCTCTTTGTTTTAGACAATCTATTTTTGAAAGTGCATATATATAGATATAGATATAGATATAGAGAGATATAGATATAGATAGATAGATAGATAGATAGATAGAGATATAGATATAGAGAGATATAGATATAGAGAGATATAGATAGATAGATAGATAGATAGATAGATAGATGTACCGTATGTGAGCTTTTTTATATTACTTTGTCAGGATCATTTTTTAACACATACGTTGTGAGGACCAAAGCTCGGTCCTTACAAGGTTCAAGTGTTGTTGATGTGTTAGGGGTTAGGTTTAGGACTAAGACGTGAATTGAGGATGGGTTAGGGTTAGGTATGTTCTGGTAATGGTTAGGTTTTAGGGTAAGAGTCAGGGTTAGGCTATAGAAATGAAAAATGAAAGGAAATCAGTGCAAAGTTCACATAAAGATAGCAAGACAAACCTCTGTGCGTGTGTGTGTGTGCTTTCATAAACAGATTTTCTAAAAGGTAAAGAACAAGTCAGAGTCAGAGTCAGAGTCAGAGAGTCTTTATTGTCATTTGCACCGCATGTAGTACATGTGATGAAAACGAGATTATGTACACAGGGTCCCAGTTACATCCAACAACAAATGCAAGAGAAAAACAATAATAACATCTAGGATTAACTAAGAGAAACATCAACTAGTAATACACTAAGCCCTAATGTAGTAGAAAAACATCATTATAAACAGCAGCACGAACATGAGTCATTATGAGCAGATGGTCACAGATGAACGCAGCAACAAGAAACAGATCAGTATCAACATGATGTGACATTTTGCAGTGTTTATTCTTATTATTTATTTATTCATGAGTCTGACAGCCTCAGGGTAGAAGCTGTTCCTCAGTCTAGTGGTTCTACATTTGATGCTCCTCAACCTCCGTCCCGAGGGGAGTGGTGCAAAGAGTGAATGTGCTGGGTGAGTGAGGTCTTTCATGATGCAGGTGGCTCTTTTTCTGCATCTGGAGGTGTAAATGTCTGTGATGGTGGGGAGACTGACTCCCACAGACTTCTGTGCAGCCTTCACCACTCTCTGTAGAGCTTTCCTCTCTGCAACTGTGCAGCCTCCATGCCACACATTGATGCTAGTAGGAGTAGTTAAAAAGTAGGAGTAGTTAAAAAAACAATTAGCATACATGAGGCAATCACAATCATAACCAGTATAAATTAAAACATGCATATTTAAAATCTAAAGCATTGCTATAATTTGTATGTTTGGGGTTAATTTTAACATGAATTTCTACATTCATTCATAACTGTCTTTTCCATGGTTCTTTTAACTCTTTCTTACTGTTGCTTATGTTTAGCTCAAGTTGTCAGAGTATTAATCCTCCATCAGATCAGACAGAAGAGACCAAAAATAAAATTACCATTGAAATGTATCTAGATGTCTTAACTGTTTACTGAACATAATCTGTATTTACCAGAATCTGCCAGATGTGGTATTTATAGGAAAGATCATAGAACACATTTGTCATATATTTTCAATCATTTTGACAGGTGAAAGAAAACCCCAGACTATTTTGATATACCATACCATACCATACCATTTTATTTATAAAGCACTTTAAACAGGAACAAGTCCACCAAAGTGCTGGACAAACAAACACGCAACAGGCAACACATACAATGAAGTACAACACGAAAAACATAAAAACATTGCAGATCATAAATCAAACGATCCAGTACACATCAGCTGGCATTGAAAGCAATGGAGTAGTAGTGAGTTTTTAACCGGGATTTGAAAACCGAGAGGGAGGGGGCCTGTTTGATGAGCAGCGGTAACTCGTTCCAGAGTCTTGGGCCTGCTACAGAGAACGCTCTGTCACCCCTGCGCTTAAGGCGAGTTTCTGGAACTATTAAGAGTACCTGATCCTCTGACCTCAAAGCACGTGGAGGAACATATGGGTGTATCAGATCCGAGAGATAGGCGGAGGCGGATATCCCACGTGTAATATATTTTTTTACTTAAGTTAATCAACCTGACCCCTCATGGCATCAGTACTGAATTTACAAGTTAGGATCTTCACTTAAACTAATAATAACTGTCTACTTTGTGCTTTTGCTGTCTGGCAGGCTCAGAGGAATGAGAGGGAGTCGATCAGGCAGAAACTTGCCCTTGGCAGTTTCTATGACGACGAGCCTGTCATCTACACTAGCTGCAGCAAGAACGGCCCATCCTCCCGGTGGGTTTCAGTCAATGTTTGTACGGGAAAGAGAGTTAGTTTGATCAATCAGCCTTAAAAATAAACTGACATAAATGTTATCATTGTGCTCAAACTGCAGGCACTAGGCCCAACACTTTAAAATCAAACCACTGCATCAGCACTGCTCATCTTTGCACGAATTCATAAACATGGAGGCAGTAAAAAGAACAAGTAATGAGAAACAAAGAAACAAATACCAAATTCTGTGGTTTCAAATGTTTTAGATCAGACGGGATGATTGTGTTGTAATTTGTCAGTGTTTAGTACATTGAATTAAACTGGAAAGAAACAAAAAACTGTATGTTTGTTTTTCTAATAAAACCTGAACTGAAATGAAAAAAATGATAGTAAAGAACACTAATTTGTTTGTAGAAATGTATTTTAAAAAACGTGACTCTGGATGAAGGTGCATGATTTTAAAAAAAAGGCAGCCCAACAAAATGACATTTCGTCATTGTATTCATTTTTTAAACACTTTTATTTTTAGATTTTTGGTTACAGGGGAGGAATGTGAATCACTTAAACAGAAAGTAAAAGGCTTCCTGGAAGTCTAGGTTTGTGTTTACAGTCAGGAAACCAACATCCGACACAAATAATCACTGACAGCAGCAGAACAAAGAAACACGCGTTTGGAAAGAGCTGGAAGAAAACCACACTTAAAAGTTGTGAACCTCTTCTTCATGACAACAGGGTGAGGACAAGAAAGTCCACATGGTGGGTGATTAGAAATATATATGTTTGGTTGTTTGTTTTAATGACATCTTCCTTTGAACCCAATGACACTAAATTACCTGTGGAGGGAAAAAGTGTTTAAGGTTTCTTTTTACAGATTTCCCCAAAATGTTGCATCACGTATGAGTTATTTTTGTAAATGCTTTTAACACATTTATTTTGTTAAATGCTAATAATATTTCACTACCCTGTAAAAAAAAAAGTTATAAAAAAATACAAACATTTTGAAATCTTAATTATTTTTAAAATTACAAGTTAAAAATTCCATGCGTTAAAAAAATGTTGGTACCACTTTACAATAAGGCTCCCCTTATAGATGACTAATAAATAGTTTATGTATACATTATTAATTAATTCCTCTATAAAAAATAAATCATTAATAATTGTTTATTATGCATTAAGGGTGAAAAAGAGACAAAACTGACCAGTTTCTTGCCAAATAGTGAGCCAAATCTATCACCTATATGTTTTGTCTAGAGTTCAGGGCTGAGCCGGATCCTGCCGGAACAAGATCCGGGAATTCTCTTATTTTGACAGGGTGTGTCCCGGTAACTGTTTGCTTGGATCTGGTGTTGTATGACTGCCTTGAATGAATAAAACATTCACTGGATATTAAATCTGAAAATAATTACATAAACACTCATTTTAAACACAACAGCTATTTACGAGCACCGGAGCTGCAAGGAGCATTTATGCAGCTACACAAAAAAATCTCCACCCATAGAAGAGTGGTGTGGATGAGTGCCAAGCTAACCAGGCAGTCGTACGCGAGCAGGAACCCACAACCATGAACGGACAGAGCAGTCGGGCTCAGAGCCGTCAAGTCAACCATCAAGAGGGGAGGGGTGGGGGTCGGCTGCTTGACTCCACCACCACCAGCTCACCCACTGTTTGTGTTCCGGCATTGATTGGTTTACAAATTAAGCCCTGCTAGAGTTGTTATATTAAACATTTCAGAACAAGTTACTACCTTGTAAGCACAATAAGCATTTGTAAACTTATTTCTTTGTTACATAAAATTGAACTTTATCACTGCATTATACAAACCGGATTCCAAAAAAGTTGGGACACTAAACAAATTGTGAATATAAACTGAATGCAATGATGTGGAGGTGCCAAAATCTAATTTTTTTTTCAGAATAGAACACAAATCACAGATCAAAAGTTTAAACTGAGAGAATGTATCATTTTAAGGGAAAAATATGTTTCAAAATTTCATGGCGTCAACAAATCCCAAAAAAGTTGGGACAAGTCCATTTTTACCACTGTGTGGCATCCCCCCTTCTTCTTACAACACTCAACAGACGTCTGGGGACAGAGGAGACCAGTTTCTCAAGTTTAGAAATAGGAATGCTCTCCCATTCATGTCTAATACAGGCCTCTAACTGTTCAATCGTCTTGGGCCTTCTTTGTTGCACCTTCCTCTTTATGATGCACCAAATGTTCTCTATAGGTGAAAGATCTGGACTGCAGGCTGGACATTTCAGTACCCGGATCCTTCTCCTACGTAGCCATGATGTTGTGATTGCTGCAGAATGTGGTCTGGCATTATCTTGTTGAAAAATGCAGGGTCTTCCCTGAAAGAGATGACGTCTAGATGGAGCATATGTTGTTCTAGAACCTGAACATAGTTCTCTGCATTAATGGTGCCTTTCCAGACATGCAAGCTGCCCATGCCACAAGCGCTCATGCAACCCCATACCATCAGTGATGCAGGCTTCTGAACGGAGCGTTGATAACAACTTGGGCTATCCTTGTCCTCTCTGGTCCGGATGACATGGCGTCCCAGTGTTCCATAAAGAACTTCAAATCGTGACTCATCTGACCACAGAACAGTCTTCCATTTTGCCACACTCCATTTTAAATGACCCCTGGCCCAGTGCAAACATCTGAGCTTGTGGAGCTTGCTTAGAAATGGCTTCCTCTTTGCACTGTAGAGTTTCAGCTGGCAACGGCGGATGGCACGGTGGATTGTGTTCACTGACAATGCTTTCTGGAAGTATTCCTGAGCCCATTCTGTTATTTCCTTGACAGTGGCATTCCTGTTTGAGGTGCAGTGACGTTTAAGGGCCCGGAGATCACGAGCATCCAGTAGAGTTTTACGGCCTTGACCCTTACGCACAGCGATTGTTCCAGATTCTCTGAATCTTTTGATGATGTTATGCACGGTTGATGATGATAACTTAAAAGTCTTTGCTATTTTACGCTGGGTAACACCATTCTGGTATTGCTGCACTATCTTTCTGCGCAACAATGGTGGAATTGGTGATCCTCTTACCATCTTGGCTTCTGAGAGACACTGACACTCTGAGAAGCTCTTTTTATACCCAATCATGTGTCAATTGACCTAATTAGTGTTAATTGGTCTTCCAGCTGTTCGTTATATGCTCAATTTCCTTTTTCCAGCCACTTATTGCTACTTGTCCCAACTTTTTTGGGATTTGTTGACACTGTGAAATTTTGAATCAACATATTTTTCCTTTAAAATGATACATTCGCTCAGTTTAAACTTTTGATCTGTGATTTGTGTTCTATTATGAATAAAATATTAGATGTTGGCCCCTCCACATCATTGCATTCAGTTTTTATTCACAAATTGTTTAGTGTCCCAACTTTTTTGGAATCCGGTTTATAAGTACAGGTATCTAATGTTATAAGCTAAATAAATAGGTTTTAAAATATGTATTGTGCTTACAAGGTCTTACTTAGTCTGAAATGTTTAATAAAAAAAGCCAATACAGTATCATTATTGCAACATCATAAATAAGTACAAAATTTTGGATTTTAATAGCCATCAGATTTTTATGGATGTTTGCCTGATTTTTGAAGTTTTAAATGGACTTGCTCCTCCTCCTTTAATATATTTTATAAGTAAAAAAACAAGTACAGTAAACACAAGAGCACTGACCAGAGGAGATTGTGATGTGCAGCGGCGCAGGACTAAATTTGGCCAAATGGTGGTGTCCATCAGAGGCACGCAGTCATGGAACACACTGCCAGTTTCCATCAGGAACTGTGGCACCTACTCCAGCTTTAAAAATTCTCTGAAACTTTGGCTGAAAACTAATCAGAAGTGCACTCATGTGTAGATTACTTTGTCTATTTTCTTATGGCATCATATTTTTATTGTAATTTTATGTTGTGTTATGAGCTATATAGGTGATGTTTGTATTTTTCTCTGCTCTTTTTGTTTTATGGGATGTTTCTTATTCTTTCCTGCCTTAGGACAACGGATGCAAATTAGCTATTGTGCTAACTCCGGCATATTTACATTACTGCTTACTGCTGTCATGTTGATTAATATGCATTGTCCTAACTTAAATAAATAAATAAATGAAATGAAATATAACAACTCTAGATGAAATATATAGGTGACAGATTTGACGCACTATTTGGCAAGAAACTGGCCAGTTTTGTCACTCTTGTCACCCTTAATTAATACATAATAAGCAGTTAATAATGATTTATAAAGTGTTTATAGGGGAATTAATAACACACACACACACACACACACACACACACACACA
>JBBPBX010000924.1:24383-39777 GCA_038048925.1 Garcialebias charrua | reverse complement strand
AATAAAGGAATATTTTGTAATCAACAGAACTGCTTCATGGAGTCTCTGCCTACAAACTTAGCTTCAAAAGAAGTAAGGCCACTTTTATTTTAAATGTTTGTCGAAACAAAACTTTAATTAAATTATATTTCTGAATGAATGATTTTGTTTCTGTGTTTGTTCAAGGCTGCTGTTGACCGTCTGAGCACTTTCAATGAAAGACTGAGTCTTTGCAAAGTGCTGAGAGGCTTCCATGTCCGCACCATCACCATCAGCCGAGCCATCGGCTACATGAACAGTGGCGAACATCTCAAATGAGTCGTCGATGACCTCCGAGACAAATCAGCAAAAATGATCAAAATACCTGCATGGATTGCAGGTATTTTGAAACTAGAGTAGTAGTTTACGTTAAAGTAAAGTTACTTAGCTATGACGGAGAACACTGAACTTTATAGTTTTATTTTTAAATACATATTTATTGTCTTTGTTTAAGTAAGCTAATTATATTTAACATTCAGATGATGTGTGGAATTTTTCATAAAGTGTATTTATACATTATGTGATATTTATGTATTTTTTTTTATTCTGGATTATTTATTTTCAGCTATTTATTTATGTCATTTAAATATGAAAATAATATAATAAACATTTTATTCCTCCACAATTCCTACTGTTGTTCTTTTCTCAATGTAGCTTTTTTACTTAAGTTATTGAAGTAAGATTTATAAGAATACACTGCATATACTGGTACTGTAAATTACAGGAAAAAAGACTGTTGCTTATTTTTCTATTTGTAGTTGTTGCTTTGGTTTCCACACAGCACTAAATTATGGAAGTGTTTTTTCTGAAATGACCTTCATGCTGATTATTTTGTTTACTTCACAAATAATGCACAGTCATGTTTGTTCCTGCTTCTTTTGGAAAGTCCGGAATATAAATGGTAATCTTATTTAAGGACTAGCACTTTGAGATTTTTATTAATGAAAAGTGCAGTATAAATTGAATTCATTATTATTATTATTATTATTATTATTATTATTATTATTATTATTATTATTATTATTATTATTATTATTATTATTATTAAGGATGACCAGAACAATGTTAGTTAAAAGAATAAAATAAAAACTGACATGCATGAGGATGTGAAAAGTGTGGTGCTCGTCTGCATTAAAAATACATTTGAAATACTATATTGGTTTCATTCATCTTATTCTAGGTACATGTACATGTATAGAATACCAAATGTTTTATAGTAAGGAAAAAAGTAACCCCAATTCAAGATGGCAGTCGCAGCAAAGCCACCTCGTCAAACACAAAAATGGCTTTAACTCTGTCAATTTTATAGATGTTGAGCTAAAATCGGATGCGGTGTTAGCTGAGAGTCAATCTCAACACAAACTCTGAGCACTGACTGCACAAGATGTGTTTTAAAAACTTTATTTAGATTAAACTCTCTTTGTCTGTAAACAAAATATCACATGAATAAGTGAACAGATTTTAATGAAACTCAAACTTTTCACAGATTTTAAATTTACACATTATCAACATTTTGAATCAGCACAATTCAAGATGGCTTCCGCAGCCAACCGATGAATAAAAACACATAAATCCTTATAACTCGGTTGATTTTTCAGCTATTGAGCTAAAATTTGATGCGGCAGTAGTTGAGTTTTGTCCCAAACTTATAATTTGACAACACATTTTATTATTTATTTACCTTTTATTTATACAGGTAGTCTCACGAGAACTAATTTTCAAGAGAGACCTGTTTGGGAGCACATGATGGGCGTTGAGGGCCTTGCTCAAGGGCCCAGAGTAGGGCAAACGAGGGTGGAGGCAGGTGTGGGTGTTTCAGCTTTTCCCCCCACATTTTGACGTTGTCAGTCAGGGGAGTTGAATCTGCGACTTTCTGATCGAAGGCCCATCTTCTCTAACCTCTGCACCACCACTCCCCTAAATTATCTTTAGAGTCAAAGTCAACTTTATTGTAAAAACTGCAATATGTACAGGACATACACAGGATTGAAATTGCATTTCTCTCTGTCCCTCGGTGCAACAGTAAACATTTAAACACTAAAAACACTAAAACATTTAATAGACATAAGCATAAAATGAAATAATAAAAGTGTAATACTGTCCTGAGTTTTTGCATAGTAGTTTTTGCATAGTAGTAGTATGAAAGTATGAAAAGTTACACCAACACTAAAACACTAAACATTTAACACAATTTAAAACTTTGTGATTGACTATTTTATCGACTCCTTCTGCCTGTTAGCAAAATATCTCATGATCTGCTAAATGCATTTTAACTAATTAACTGGAAAAACAACTACAACTGATTCGTTTTTGGAGTCAACAAAAAGCAAGATGGCCATCACAGCTAATCAACATCAGCCAACGCAAACAAAACTATAACTTGGTTAGTTTTACAGATGTTGAGCTCGTTTGGTGTGGTAGTAGCTGGGAGTCATACACAACACATACTCCAAGGTCACAAGAAATCATCACATCATTTGTGATGATTAAACAGCTCTAACTATGATCTTTTCTCCATGAAAGGTGGCGGGAGATTTTCCTTCAATGAATGCAAGGTCTAGTTTGTTGAATGATGATGATGTCACATTGAATTGTACAGGTGCGTGTCATAGAACTGTAGTGAAAGTGAACAGGTGGATTTGTTTGGTGTTTGTCTCTGTTGACAGTGTTTACCTGTGGAACAGAAACTGCTGACATTTGTGGCTGCTGAGGCTGAGAAAGACCTATGATGGTTTTATTACAGAGAACATGACGGAGATTAGGCAGTGAAGATCAGTCAGGCAGAGAAAATATTTAAGGATTGCTTTGACTGAACTACCTGATAACACGTTTGAGGACAATATCACCACGGCACTGTTCAAACCTGCCACAACTAACAATTGTTTTTTGTTTGTTTTTCTTTTTCAACTAATTTCTTTTTTTTACTGAAGTAGGTTAAACAAGTTGGTAGCAATAATAAATGTAACATTTTATTATTTTTCATTTAATTGACAATTTTGAAATTATAATCCGTAATTGAATGATTTATTAAGAAATATTACAACAAACAAACAAATACCCTTCTTTTAAACATGGCATTTAAAAATTGCACATATGTTAAAATCAACACGACTGCTTCACAATGTGTTGAAATTCATCCACAAACGTCTCAAGATTTTCTAACTAAACAGGAGTTGCTAAATATTTATTTTATTGGAATTTAGCTATTTTTTCCCCAAAATGTTCAACGTGTTTTAAAAATGTTCGCCATAAACATTTCAAATGTATGGAATCAGTTCCACTCAAGACGCTTCCATACGAGACAGCCAAAACCAGAAAAATAAATAAATAACTGAAAAAAGCTTGAGGAAATAGAAAATTGTAATGATGTGTTGCAGCTACATTAAAATGGTGTCACTTTTTATACTTTTGTTTGCTATATTGTTACATTTTTGGTTGTATTTAGTAGTTTTAGTTTATTTGCCCTGAACATTATATGTACACTCTGAAAACATTGACAACTTCGTTAATTAAACAATTTTTAATAAAAAAAAAATGGATATGGATTTTATTTATATTTTCTGCTTTAGATTTATTTCTCTGTGATGAAAGGTAACAGCTTTCCATCTTCTTTTGTTCCTGCAATCCAAACTAATATCATACTAATGTTAAATATAAGGAGCACATTGACTTAATTTTCATAATACATCATGGCTTTTTTTACACATGTAGTAGAATAACTAAAATTAAAGTTACATTCACTAAATCTTTCAAAAGGTGAAAAAACAAGAAAATAATTGTAATTGTCAACAAATTTACTACAAATTTACAATTGAACACTTCCACATTAAAGCTGTCGACTTGCTTTCACTGGAATAATATTTTTAAACAACAAAAGGAACATCTTCTCAAAAAAGAGCCTCGGGAAATCAATTAAACAAGTCCATAAAGAAAACTAGTTACATTTGGCTTTGCTTTGTTTTTCAAAAATCAAATGGTTATTGGTCGACCAACAGTAATCAGTTAAACTTATTGTTTTAAATAACTGTAATTTTACATGAATAACCTTGTAAAATCAAATTAATGTTGATATTAAAGTTTATAATCAGTCAGAGAACTATCTGCAACATGTAAGATATTAACTATTCATAACCTCTACACAGGAGTCCCGTTTTGAATCTGCTCTTGTGTAGACGTAAACAACAAATCCTCCACATCAGCCAATTCTTTTTATTGTTTTTGCTGTTTGAAGCATTAGTTTTTCATGTGTAGTGGGCATGACCGTGCCCGCTCTGATACTTGAACTGTTCCAGAGATGACCTTTACTGACCTCTCAGTAAAGCAAGACATTTACTACAAATTATTCCATTAGTTGTAATCTGAGAACATAGTCACCAAAAGAGACTATTGGCTTCTTTAATTTTACCCTAATGTAATCAAAAGAATAACATTATGTCTTATGATCACATATGTTTTTATGCTGTGTTATTCTGTAATGTGAAACATCACTGTGTCCACTGCGGTGTGAAAGTTGAAGGCTTAGGTCAAAGAGACCCGGCCGTTTTGTTTAGAAAGGCAGAAGACAGTTAATCTGTTGTTTTCGTGAGAATGACTCCAGTACTCTGACTTTTCCTAAACATTTTCACTCCGCTCTGAATTTCACCTTGAATCGTGATAACAAGTGAACTGCTCAACTGGTTCTTTTGGACCAATGGGAAAGTGACAACTCCTCTCATCTCAGATCTTCTACTAAGGGTCTAAGTTTTTTCAAAAAAACAGTTAGTTCCTGTGAGGAAGGAGAGATGTGAACTTTCTCTTCAGAGTTTGAATGGACAGAGACCTGGAAGCTCTCTGCCTTGTCAACTGATTTAAGTTTGGTCAAGAGCAAAAGACCAACTTATCAGTGGAACTGATGGACGTCTCCATCCATTTCACCGAGCAAAAGCTCTCTATGACTTTCTTGAGGAAAGCTTTATTTTGAAACTAACCCAGAAGCTGCTACTATCTTTGACGAAGAAGGCAGGCGTCACGACACGTGAATCCATGAACACACCGAGGTACACCGGACTTCATAGGCCCAGAACCTGTGAGGTTCAGACTGCTCCTGCAACTACCAACCGAGACTGAACGTCAACAGGTACAGAGTTGCGGATGTTTCTTGGATCGTGCTGTGAAGTCGAGCTGGTTCTCGTACGGAGGAGTGTCATTTCTGGTTAAACTCAAGATAAATAACTTCCTCTCTTAACCTCTCCAACCTCCTCATTTCCTTATCCCTCTCAATCTATCTGGTAACTATATTTAAGCTAAAGAGCCACAGACTAAGTATAATGACATCCTGTATTTATGTCTGTTGTGTTGCAATTTAAATGTGCTGACGTGTTAAATTGCAAGAAAGTGAAATCATGTCAATCAAGTGTAATGGTGTTAATTTAGTTGATTTATTTTAAATAAATGGTAGTGTCTTTGACATACCAAACTAAGTTAACGTCTCTGTCACTTAATGGCTTTATTTATTTATCCATCATAAAGATCATAGAAATATTGGGTAAACTGAAAAAGAAAAGAATCCGTGAAATTACTATTCAATCTGAATAAGTAAATTAATTAAGGTAAAGAGGTCAGTATTAATATTGACCTCCTTAAAATCCTTTACATCTGGGTGGCACCGTATGTGTTTAAAGACACAATATGGTGGTTACCCTCATGTTTATTTCACATGTTTTCCCTAATAAATCAGGTATCTCTTGTAAATGAGTCCTCGAGACTCAATGAGACTAACCTGTATAAATAAAGGTTTAATTAATTTTAATGACTTAAATTGAATTTTCAGCTCATAGATTATGGATGAAGTTTACAGCACAAATATC
This sequence comes from Garcialebias charrua, assembly GCA_038048925.1. Classification (NCBI taxonomy): domain Eukaryota; kingdom Metazoa; phylum Chordata; class Actinopteri; order Cyprinodontiformes; family Rivulidae; genus Garcialebias; species Garcialebias charrua. Next base: position 33,913 of record JBBPBX010000924.1, on the reverse strand, counting down.
AAGGGGGGAAATTACACCAGTCAAACATATTTATTCTTTTTGCAGTATTGTGCAGATTGAATGTACCATTTAGGTGTAGTACTCCTATAATCTCAGAACATGTGAATCGCATAGAATAAAAACCCCAAACGTCTAATCAAAGGAGTTCTTGAGCATATCTGAACACACTCAGACCAGGTTTCGATTGCACAGCTAAGCTGCTGCTGTTATTCATAAAACTGTAGTGAAAGTGAACAGGTGAGTTTGTTTGGTGTTTGTCTCTGTTGACAGTGTTTACCATTGGAACAGAAACTGCTGACATTTGTGGCTGCTGAGGCTGAGAAAGACCTATGATGGTTTTACTACAGAGAACATGACGGTGGACACCGACAGGTCTGTTGTATGGTGTTGGAAGATATTATGAACGAAACACACAACAAGTGAAAAGGGGTTTCATCAACTACTCAAGACTTTTAAAGATTGATAAACAAATTGGTGAAGAAACCGAGAGGCGCATTAACTCTGGATTAGTCAGCACATATAAAACGATTGTTTGTCTCACATATTTTTATACCTATTGACAAAAAAATACTTTAAAGCTGAATTTTTATTTATTTGTAAGGACCATGCAAAACAAAACTGCATATATTTGTGAGCCATAAATTGGATCACTTGTGCATTTTAACAATAATTAATTAACAATGTATGACGCTTACTACTGAAGCTTTAATTGTAAATGATTGATTCAATACAGAGCGGAGGATTTGAGGTTTATCAGCTTAACAAATATCTACCAAAATGAAAAACATACTCAAAAAAGATATGCTCTCAGAAGTTTCATGTACGACTTGTAACCAAATGTTTTAAAATATTATTTATGTCCACTTAATATCGAAAAACACATTTCAATAAGTAAATACTTGCATCATAAATCTATATTTGTGGAAAAAAATGTGCAACTTAAATAATGGGATAACACATTTTTACTGCCACCAAGTGGGTGATGAGGTTTATAGCATGTCCAGATGTGATCCAAGAAAATTAAAGCAGACAATATTTTTGAAGGAATTCATATCGCCCGCCGCTTTTCAGGTCAGAGTTTTACAGAAAAATCATCTTAAGTTAAAAAGTTCCAGAGCTGAAGCTCTTTTGGTCAAACATTGGACATAACATGTGCAATCTTGTGTGAAACATATGAATGAATGAGTCTTACCACGTAGATTTTTAGAACAATTTTGAAAAATTGATTCAGTTACAGCCATTTTGTGTTGGATAGTATCAAATAGCTGTGATGGTCATCATAAACTGGACTGACTCCAAAAGACAATTATTTGAAGATGTACATCCAAGAATTACTTTCTGAAAGTTTTACTAAAATCCATCTAGTAGTTCATGAGATATTTTGCTAACAGTCAAACAGGGCTGACTCCAACATTGAACTCTAGATTTTTAAGCATAGACCCCTAAAATGAGTGTAATTTGCACATACACATAGCTCATACCTGCAATGTTTGAAGAATGGCCATATTAAGTTTTCACGATGTCTGCTCCAATATAAATGTGCATCCATTGGTTATTTTCTGGAAGTGACATCAAAATCAAGTGGTTCATGGTATATTCTGCTAACAGACAGGCAGTTGGCTTGAATTAGTGAATGGCAAAACATTTTAAACAAAGATCTTGTGTAATCTTGTTGGTACTCAAAATACATGTTGAGGATTAGTCTCAGCTACTACCATACTAAAAACAATTGGCTGTTGTGGCCATCTTGAATCAGACCAACTTCAAAAGTTCATCAGTTGTACATTTACATCAGAGACTATTTAGCCTCTTTTTGGGGGTGCTCAAGCACCTCTAATTTTTAACTCGGCACCCCTGGAAAATAAACAGAAAAGCACCTTTCTTTCTGATCAAGATACTCAAAGTGCTTTACACTACAATCTGTGCCCTCAGTTACCCATTCATACAGCACTCTACTAGATCTATACCTGTACAAAGAATAATCAGTGCTTTAGATCACATTCCTACACTGATGGGACACACATCAGAGGCAATGAGGGGTTCAGTGTCTTGCCCAGGGACACTTCGACACATGACTGCTGGTGGAACTGAACTTTTGCATTGGATGATTACTGCTCTAACTATTCAGCCACAGCTTCCCTAAAAATACCATCATAACAATTTTGTAAGGAAACTCAGTTCTCAAACCATAGTTTCATCAAAATATGGAAAATTTTTGAAATAAATATGGATTAAATGATGATGGTCTTAAATGGGCCAGTAAAACCAGTGATGGTTTTATTATTTTTTTATTTTTTTATTTTTTTATTTTTTTTGCAAACTGTCAATCGATCCAGCAGGCTTGTCAGCAACTGACCAATTAGCGATCTCAATTTGTCCCAAAGTGAGCACCCCTCACCTCCACCTGCTCCTGCCTTTTCTCTGACAATATTTTTGGGATTTTTCATTTCGAACGCTTTGCCCTCAGAGGAATTTCGCAAAAAAGCATAAGGAAAAAATGGTTAAACATTAGAACATGTAATTCAGACACGTTGCCCTGAGTTTCTTTAGAGGGTGGAATGCAGTTTATTCCATTTCCAAAACCTAAACCAAATCTGGAAAAATGTAAAAGATGGATCAAATCCAAGTTAAATCCATTCTATTAGTAATTTTCTAGTCAAAAAATGAAGTTTTCTGTTCAATTACTTGAAAAACATTGCCTTAGTTAATTGTTTGTATTGAGTTTGCTTTTGTATTTTTTGTTGGGGTTTTTTTTTTGAAAAAAAGAAAAAGGGGCAGATACTATAAGATTATTTCTTCTCTCTGCCTCCTTTCATTTTATGTCTTTTATATTACACACTGTATGTTTAAACATTGTTTTTTTATTGATGTAAAATGAATAAATTTAATAAAAAGTACAAATTAAAAAAAGCCCTGCGGCCGACCTCTTGAGCAGATGAATACAACAGTGATAAACAAGAAGTACCACATGTTCATCTGCATGAAGGCAACTGCAGGTAAATCCTCAATTTTCTGTCATATTTACATATGCTTGATGGCTGAATTAAAGGTTAATGCTTAAAGCTATAATTGTGCTTTGTTTTTGTGTGTTTTCAAAAAAGATATGTTACAACTTCTGGTTGCACAAGTTTTAGTCTTTGTTTGTTATGATCAGTTAACACTAAACTGATTTTGTACAAAGTGTTTATTTGATTATGTAAAGTGGAGCGCTACGTCTGTAACAGCTTAGCTAGCGCATCTGTATTGTGCACTGCTAACTTATGTGCTACTACTTCTTGTTGTGCCATGTTCTCAAAAATAGTTACTGAATAAAGTGTTTACTTGTTTAAAAACCCCTTTTAAAATACACCAGAACGCAGGAAATGGCATCTACTTTATTCAAAATTTCCTGGGGGAGGACCCCCCCAGCACCACCCCAGCACCACCACACACACACCCACACACATATATTACAAATGCTGTTCTGACATCAATGACCACTGCATTGTTCAAGCCATGAGCCATTGTCAACATTGGTGGGGGCTACAGTGGGGGCTAAGCACCCCTAAAGAGCAGATTCTAGAACCGCCCCTGATTTATATCACATCATCACTTTCTGCAAGTGCCATTTAACTTCTTCTTCTTTATGGGGTTTAATGGCGGTTGGCAAAAAAAACTGTGTGCATTACCGCCACCACTGGTATGGAGTGTGGTTCTTCATGGGATAATTCTATGCATGTATTTCAAATTCTATTAATCAACTTTGTTTTCTTAAAATATCTAATTATAGTTTGGATATGTTTGCTCTCTAAGTTATGTTGCAGTGCATCTATTATGTTAAACTTTTCTTTTATCTTTTCAAATTCTCTCTTCATAAATGTATGTTCTTGTTCCTATTTTTGACATTCCTGAACATGTTGTAATGCTTCATCTTGTCCACAGTGCTCACATTTTCCAGTGTCATGCTTCTTTATTTGAAATAATGAACAATTAAGTCCTGTGTGTCCAATTCTTAGTCTTGTTATTAATCTTTCCTCCTTTCTGCTCCTTCTTCCAGTTCTTGTTTCTCCTACTGTCTTTTTGATCCTATAAAACCATCTTCCTTTTCTTTCTTCATCCCATCTTTTATGCCATTCTTGCTTCAGTTTTTGTTTGATGATACTTTTTGCCTCTGATTTACTTGTTTTTACTGTGAAGTTGATCTGATTTTGAGTTGCCTTCTTTGCCATTTTATCTGCTGTCTTGTTTCACACAATGTGTGCTGGTACCCATAATAAAAATGTTATTGTTAATCCCATTCTTTGTGTTCTGAATAATGTATGGAGTATTTCTAGTAATATGTCTGGTCTACTGTCTGAATGATCCATTTAACTACTTCTTCTTCTTCTTCGATGGTGTTTTCTGGCAGTTTACAAACTCGGTGTATTACCGCCATCAACCGGACGGAGATGTAATTCAAGAGTCTATGTACTTTCAATAAAAATAAATAAATAAATAAATAAAATAAAAAAATAAAAAAAATAAATCCTTTCAGCTAATTTTGTAACTTTCAAATATTTAACAAGTGCTTTAGTTATATCCTGTGACTGATTTTTCTTCAATAAAGTAACCATTGTCACCGAACTCCCCATTACCCTTTCCAGTGCCTTCCTTTCTTTATCATATTTCTTACAATAAATCAACACATGTTCCACTCCTTCCAGTTCCCCACAATTAGAGCAGTCACCTGATGGATGTTTTCCTATTATCTTTAGACCACTATTTAATGTAGTGTGCCCAATCCTCAACCTGTTAATCCATACTTCCTCTCTCCTAGTCATTAAACTACTATCGTCACTTAGGAGTACCTCCTTCTGTATGTTATGTAAATGTCTTCCTCTTTCCTCTAAATCCCACCTCTCCTGCCACATATCATTTATTTTATCTTTAACAATTATTTTTATTTCTGCTTTACTTAATGGGACATCATATTCAATTTCTCTTGCTTTAATCCATTTAACTATTTGTCTTGTACAACTTTTAAACTCGCATGATCAACACTAACTGGCTGATAGCTTGCACGCGCCAGGTGTGTTCAAGCAGCCTAATCACCTGCAGCCGTGCAGGTTATCTTCAGCCCCCTCGCGCCCCAGTCTCTTCCCAACGTGTCTGAGAATGGACCTCATCCTGCTGCGAGCCGTTTCTTGCTGGCTTCTCATCTTGTATTGGGTTTCCATCCCCGGGGAGACTCGGCTGGTCCACAGCGGGAGGTCTGGCGCTCCGAGCCCGCAAAGCTCGCCTCGAATGGCGCACGGTGCCGTCCAGCCTCGGCCGTCCGCGACCAAGCAGCAGGAGAGCGCAGAGCTCGAGGTTCGGCCCCGACTCATCGTGGTCAAGTGCCACCCGGACTCCATGGAGGTCGTGGTGCAGGCCGACATGTTTGACGCCGGGCTCCAGGTGGAGGGAGGTCACCTGCAGCTGGGCGCCGAGGCCCCGGGCGGCTGCGGGGCGGTGCAGTCAGGAGCCGAGGAGTTCACCCTCCAGGCCCGCCTGACCCACTGTGGAACCAAACTCTCTGTAAACTTCACTCACATGCAGTTGTAGCTGAAGCTGACATGTCTCTATTAATTAACTTTAGATTTTTCTTTTTCTTTTAGTCAACAGAGGATAAAATCATCTACTCCAATGTTCTGTTCTACTCACCTGAGCCCAGAGACGGGCTGCTCAGACTGGATGAAGCGGCCATTCCTGTTGAATGTCACTATGAAAGGTAAGTTTTGAGAATGGGTTAACTTGGCCCAGGGGTCTGCAACCTGCGGCTCTGGAGCCACATGTGGCTCTTTGGTCCCTCCGCAGGGGCTCTTTCAAGCTTTGACCATTCATTCATTCAACCTTTATTTAGTCAGGTAAATTGGTTGTTATGCAAACAACCAAAAACGACTAGTTTGAGCAGTTTTTATGTAATTTCATTTGCAATTATGTGGATATTGGAACAAGTACAAGGAGTAAAACTTTAACTTTATACTTTATTTCTATACTTATTTCATTTTTCCACAATAAAAAAAAAAACCTAGGTTTGTATACAGTAGTTCATAGTTTTTATTAATTAACAAACCTTCTCTTTAAAATCTGGTTTTTCATTTGTCTTCAATTGTAAAAACAGAAAATATTTTATTTTTAATGTCACCCCCAGTGGCCACAAAAGCCCCCTCCAACAAACCTAAAGTTGGGCCATCAGTTGATAACCACAGTTGTAGCATGTTGTGGCTCTGAACACTTTGTTTTTAATGAAGGGAGGTGTAAAATGGCTCTTTTAATTGTAAAGGTTGCAGACCCCTGACTTGGCCTACATTCATTCATCCCTCTCCCTCCATCCAGCCTTTGCACATTAACACTGGAGTTTATTTCAGGAAATACTCGGTGGATGGCATCTCCTTGCTTCCTGCTTGGGTTCCTTATGTCTCCGTAACTTCTGCAGATGACCAGATACACTTTGATCTGCAAATCATGTCTGGTATGAAGCATTTGCTTTAATCCTACAAATGAGTCTTATGAAACTGATATCATTTTTTTATCATGTCTGGAATGAAGCATTTTCTTACAAATGAGTCTTATGAAACTGATATCATTTTTTTATCATGTCTGGAATGAAGCATTTTCTTACAAATGAGTATTATGAAACTGTCATTTTTTTGGTTGTTTTTAAGATGACTGGCAGTTTGAAAGGGGATCCCACATGTTTTTCCTTGGTGATCCCATTCATTTTGAAATCTCTGCCATTATGGGTAACCACATGCCCCTGAGAGTGTATGCTGACTACTGCTTTGCCACAGCAACCCCTGATACAGACTCAACGCCCAGATATGACTTCATTGAGAATCATGGGTTAGCTCAAATTAAACCCCATTCAACCATAAAATGTGCCGAATTGTTTGGAAAACAATTATTTGAAACATTTTATCTTTCAGGTGTCTTATTGACGCTTACATGACAAACTCCATCTCACGTTTCCTGCCAAGAGTAGAGCAACACAAACTGAGGTTCCACCTGGAGGCCTTCAAGTTCTACAAAGAGCCCAGCAACAAGGTTTTATCCATTTTATTTTTAGATGCTGACACTTAAGCAAATGTTTTCCATATATATGAAATGTCTTGCTGCTGACATGCCAGATATAACTGTTATAAGCTAATTGTTTGTCATGATTCACTGAAGGCCTTTCCCAAACCTCCTTTTTTAAATGTAGTGCATGTCGAGCAGAACAGTTTTCGTATTCTTTGTGAAAATGGTGTTCAGAGTTGTTGGTGTTGCAAAGTAAGCACAAGTAAGCACTATCAGGGAAAGCTGAATAATTGAAATATCCATCAGTGAAGACCGGAAATGATCATATGTAGCCTAGTTGTAATTAACTTCAAGGCTGTAGCTGAGGAAACGTATACAGTTGAATTTTGTTAAATTTTTTGAATGTTGTATAAACGATGAGGACTAAAAACCATTTGGGGAGTTGGGTCCTTTAAACGTTCAAAAAATGTAGAAACGTTTATTTCATCTGAAAGACTTCTTCAGAGACTGAAAATATTTCTACTGTATAAGCAAAATACAGTATTGTATATTGTTTTGTTCTAGCTTGAATGTGTTAAACAGACATTGTTTCCCTCCCCCTCACAGGTTTATATAACCTGCCTTTTAAAAGCTGTTCCAGTCATGCAGGCTGTGAGTCCTGAAAATCGGGCCTGCTGTTTAATCAATAACGGGTAACCTTTTTTTAATAACCTTCTTTAAATATTTACCATTTAAAACTTTGAAGCGGATTTTTAAAAAATCGATTACAGTGAAATACAGCATGTAACAAAACCATTTTAAATGTTGTGCCCTCATCCAGATGGCAGTCGGTGGATGGAAGTAATCAGGTGTGCAGAAGCTGCGACGCCTCCCAAAGGTTTGAGGAACCACAGACTACAACCCCACCTAGAATCATGAGCACTGCCGCTTGGCCCGCCAGGACCACACAGGGAAGTTCAGTCAAGAGTAAAGCAGGACATCCTTCAGCCACTTATGTTCGATACCGTCCAGAAGTGCAGATAAAAGCCCAAAAATCTCCTGCTAAATTTACGAAGAGGGACACCGACCACAAGAGCCGTGAGTATTTTTGTTCTGCATTAATGCTTTTAAACATTTGAAGCTTCTAATTTGTGGAAACTGTAAAATCCTTTGTTCACCAACACTTGTTTTTTGCAGAGAGCACCATCCACTTGGGACCCATTGTTGTTCTGCCATCTAACAATCTAAAAGCAACAGAAGCCAAAGCGGCGCTTTCAGATAAGACCACCAGAGACTAAAGATCCCCCTGACTGGACTCTTCGCTTCACTGTTTCAACTAAAAGTATAAAAGCATTTGGAGTCTACAGGATCTAAACTAATGCAGAGATTTATCTCGTCCCACAAATGACTGGACACTTGTAATAAAACTCTTATCCTCCAAACTTTGTGTTCCGTTTCAAATATTTATTCATTACAGCTGTTGTAAATTAAAAATGTCTGCTAATTAATATTTTACAACATTTGATGTTTCTTTCTTTAGCTGTCCTCTGCAGAAATGCATTAACTACTCCAATCTTTAAATGGTGCTCCACATTAAGATGTTTCAGTAAACACTTGATTTAGCATTGGATTTCAGGCTCCTGCGCGCATTAAAGCCCTAGAAACAAAAGTGGACATCAAGCCAATGTATTGTAAGCAAACAAATGATGCATCTCTCTGACAGCTGTAGCTTCATACAGTAACATGATCCGGGCTCTTGTCTGTTTGGTGCAGACATGCTATTAAGGACCACTTCCGTCCATTACTGCCCACAACAACCCAACATGTAGTCACACAGTATTGATTATTTTGTGAAAGACATGATCCATAAAAGGCTGTCTTCTGCTATACCTCCAGGAAAATAAATTTGCCGTGGGACGAGCTGATTTTTGAACGTTAAATATTGGAGCACTTTAAAAAAATATATTTTGCTGAGACTTGATGAAGAATCACTTTATTTTTTTCAAAGTAGATTTGGCAAAATGACAAGCACCTAAATGGACTCAGCAAATTTAAGTAATGACCTAACCTGACCCTAGCGGGAAGCAAATGGAAGTGACTTGTGTTGTTGCCAGAGAGGACATGGGTTTGGGGTGCGTCAGCACCTCGGACAGCGCCCCTCACTGTTCCTCCCCCCGGGAGGGCGTGTTGGACGCTGTCCATTGTGCTGAATCAATTCCAGCTTCAGTTTCAGGATCCCCTCTGACCTCAGACTTTTATTCACAGGTCATTTCTCAGTGTCTGGATCTACTTGTCGGTTTCCTGGACGGCATCACGGCTAAGCGTGTAATTACTCTGGAGGACACTGAAGTGTTCTGCAGAAAATATAGCAACGCAGTTTTGTGTTGGAACAACTAATTCTCCAGTGCTTGACATCTAAATGGAGTCGACGATGGCTTTGCGTTTTATCCCCACGTGATTATATATTTTTTCTCTTGAGTCTTTCACTTGGATCGTCTCTGGACGCAAACAGCGATGGGTTTCACCGCACACCT
>JBBPBX010000924.1:7311-22838 GCA_038048925.1 Garcialebias charrua | reverse complement strand
AGCAGGTAAGCGAACAATAAATGCAGCTACGTGGTTCTCTAAGCTAAATTTGTGTTGACAGCCCCCACTACTAAAATTCCGGTTAGACTAGTAAAGTTTTCTATCTAAGAATCCAGCAAACAAGTCAAATCTTGGCCTCGCTATAGTCTCCCATCCTGAGCAAGCACAATGGCATCAGTGGAAAGGAAAAACTCCCTTTTAGAAGGAAGAAACCTTTAGCAGAACCAGGCTCAGGACAAGCGGTCATCTGCTTTGACCGGCAGCGTGTAACGTCTGCAGAGCCACAGCGTAGTCAGAAAAGACAGGTTGCTCTAACACTAAATCACAGAAAGGTAGAAATGCCCAACAAGGGTCGGTGAAAAAACAGCAGAAAGTAACAAAAAAGTTTGAGGAGCAAAAAGTACGAGCAGCGGCAGCCAAGGTGTGCCCGCGTCCGCTCGGAACGCTCAACCATCAATTGGCCGTGGCCTCATTCACCGAGCTTGGGTTAATTTCAGAGAAAATTGTAATACTGAAGATGAACAAATACTATATGACTTCCATACACTTGAAATAATTCCTGATATTCTTGTCATTGTTTTCAATCCTTCTGAAGATTCGGCGTCTCTTCTCTAATCAATTAACGCACACAGATAAGACAAAATAATCGCAAATTCGGTTGATTTTATGTATTTTATTATAAAAATAAGAATCTGTGATTATATATGCAGGACAAAAATTGACTGAACATCAAATGGCTTTGATGAGTAAAATAGATTAAACTTAAAGGCAGACTTAGGACTGGTTTATTTCTAAGCTGTACTATATTTAAGTTTAATGTGCGGTTATTGTGATGTAAGGTCAATTGATGTAAGGTGAACTAAGTAGGTCTGATAAGTTGTGATATAGGGCCACCAGCAAACAGATGAAATCATGAGTTGTCCTGTGAACAATTTCTGCAGATACCAGGCAGGTGGGTGCATATTAGGTAGCTCGTAAGTTGCAAAATCTCCCGAGTTATCTTGACTAGTCCTCCTCTGGACCTGGTTCGATGGATAACTGTTCTGGATGGATTACTCACAGTTCACTCTGGGAAGGTGCTGGCTCTGTATCTTTTGTCCCGTCTCATTTCTTTCTTCCTAGGATGTCTCACTAGGAAGTATTCTCTGAGTTTCAGTGCAGAAACGGGTTTCTCCTCTTGTCTCTGCTCTAAGGATGAAGTTGTCTTCCTGAAGAAGTTCAGAAGCTGCTGTTTCTCTCTCAGAAGGTTTCTCTCAGAAGTAGTGCTTTCTTAGACGAGATGGAAGTACTGTACAAGTTGAAGTACAAGTTGAAGAAGTCGAAGTAGAAGAAGAAATTGAAGTACAAGTGAAACTTAACTGTGTGTCTAAAACAGATAAGATGGATTCAAGAGGTGTGGTTTTAAGTTTTGCTTGTGTTTATAAATCTAACGTCCTGTTTTCTGTCTTAAAGTTTTCCTTTTAAAGAGAAAGTAAGACAAATGTATTTTAAAGAAAGATTACTTAAAACACACATTTTCATGAATAAACATTCAGCATGGAATAAACAGAAATGACATCTTTGAATTAATAACATGAAATCAATGTTTTAACCAAAGGTGTCACTGTCCATCTGTCCACCTCCTGTAAAAAGGAATGTCAGTTTGAACAAAGGCTTCTTCTAGTTTTATCTTCATGAGAACGAGTCGCTGGGAGTAATACTCCTTTTCAAAAAGGCAAGTTATCAACGTAGCCCGTTCAGATGTTTTAGAAACTCCGAGGTCAGTTGAACACAGGCTCATTAAAACGGTCTGTCCGTTTCATGAGAAAATGAGTTCATGTTGCATTGGATTTAACACAGTGACAGTGACAGTTTCTTTTTTTTTTTGTTGTGTGTGTCAAATTGAGAAGCTTGTGAGCTGAGACTGAATAAAATATGTCTGTTCATTCCAAAGGGAATAGGTTAATCTTGTTTTAACAGTTTCAAACACAAAACACATGAATAATATGTGTTTAAAGTGAGATGAACTCTTTTGTTTGTTTGAGCTGAGGTGAGGCATTCTGTTCTCTGAGGTGAGGTGTTCCCCTACACATCACTGCTGATTGTTTGATGAATCTAACACTGCAGAGGTGCATACTGTATAGTGGGAGCAAATAATTCATGAAAGTTTGAGTTAAAACCATTCACTGTTTGTTTTTAAAGAATCAAGCTCAGTGTGTGGACTGATGCATTCTGTAAGTGACCTTTAGCTCATGAGTGGTCATCCATCCCCTTCTTCATCTGACAACACCCGACTTTCTCTCATCCTCCTCTCTCCTTCTCTTGACACTGCAGCTTTTGGATTCAATTAATCAGCCATGAGAGGGATTTATTCAATCCCTGCCCAATGAGATTCTTTGGTATGTGGCCCCAATGGTAGCAGGTTGAGAAGCCACGGTCTATGCTGTCTTTAGGCCTATTACTCTCACCTCACAGCCCACTTATAAAGGACGCTTTGAGCTGCCCGGTTTTGGGGGGATCCGGTGGACTTTTTGTGCCATAACAGCCGAGAAGATTCAGTCACTAGAGACAGACGTGTTTACTAAACTCTGCGTAGGTGGAGCAGGGGAGATTACGTGTGCCACTTTGAATCACTAGGAGTCTGAGTATTGGCTGGAAATCCCTACAAAGGAACACATTGGTCTGCCTGTTTCACAGTAAAAACCATCTTGGACTGGCTTTAATGTTCAGCTTTGTATAACAGGGACAAGAACAAAACATCACATGAAAGAGTAGTTTAGAGATATTTACAATACCTTTCTGCAAAGTGTGTTTTTTTTTTAAAGACAGAAGTTTGTTTAAATGTGATGCATAAAAGCAATTTGACCTTGAAAGGTTGAGCGCTCAGTTTTCAGAGGCACATGTAAAGGAAAGTGTTGAATAACATTAGTGAATTGCATTTTGAACTGGTGCATTATTTTCAGAAGTGCCATAAAAAGCTTTTACTGTCTTCCTCACCTGTTTTTCTTCTTAATTTCAGCCTTGCGAGGCAGATTTTAATTCAACAGAGACGGAGACAATTCATTGTTGTCAGAGCTCAGCGTAACATACGTAAAATGCGGAACTGATTCTGTAAATACATAGATATCCATACAACTATCATATGATGAGAATGATGTAAGATTTCTAATATGGTCAACATTTCTCTACCATTTATATCACCTGCAGAGGCAGGTTTTCTGCTTTTAAGTAGTTTTTTTTTCTCCCTTATTCTTATTTTGGCGTGGCATTGCCCGATCACCTCTATGGACACATTGCCCATGATGTCTTTGCTGCACCATCTTTTCCTTTCCGCTCTGCCCCACAGCTTTACATTTCTAATTCTGGCAGAATTTTATTTGTCTACAAAAAAAATCCCAAGTATCTAAGACTTTGCCTTGAGGAGTTGCAGCTAGCATAGGTAATGTCTGTTTTACAGTAGCAGAAAGCTGGTTGAGACATTTTTACTCATCGTCAGGGTCTTCAATGTACACTAATATTTATCAGACTGTTTTATGGCTTTTACAGCCATGATCCTGAAGCAACTTAAGATGATGTGGTGACATGGAGCAGGTTTGTTGATGTTCTGCAGGGATAAAAGCTAAAACAAGAAATATAACTATTATAATTAAGTTAATTGATAATTGTTGTTGTTATGTGGCCCTGTGATGGACTTGCAACCCATCCATGGTGTACCCCGCCCCTCGCACTGTGATTGCTGGACCTGGGCACCGGCGACCCCCGTGACCCAAAATGGACGAAGCGGGTAAAAGATAATGGATGGATGGATGTTGTTTTGTCTGGAGTCTCACACGTCTAGACATGAAACTGGTCATAGTTCTAAAGATGTTTGGTTTCTTTATAAGTTTATAATTCAAAATATCTAATAATGGGGACATGATTGTAACATAGTCTGTCCAAACATTGCTTAACATTTATTCTTGTTAACTATTATATACACACATAAAACACAACAATAAAAGAGAGAAAAGCTTAAGGGTGGTTGACAGAATTAGTTATAAATCAGTACTTAAGACAACGTTCTGAAGTCAGACATAAGGACTTGCAAATCTTAACTATAGTCAGAAACCATGACCAAAATATGCAACTAGCAATGAAAACACAGGGCGCTTTAAATGCAATTTATTTTTATTTATTTTTATTGACAGTACGTAAAATGTTGTGATTCTATAACTGCCAGACAAATTTTATTAGTACCAACAGGAGAGTGGTGGTGCAAAGATTAGATTAGGTGAGTCTGTGAAAGACAGGTCGCCAGTTTGAAGCCCCTTGACTCTGTGCCCTTGAGCAAGGCCCTCCACTCCCCTCCTCCACCGCCATCCAGTTAGTTTGTTGTTGTTTTTTATTTGATGTATTGCAAAAAATATTATTCTTTGCTTGAATAGAAGACAGTTACTACTACAACTACTACAACATCTCATTCAAGGATTCAAGGTTCTTTATTTGTCATTCTCACCACGTGGTACATGTGGTGGAACGAAATTATGTACACAGGGTCCCAGTTACATCTAACAAAAGTATAAAATGTAAAAGAAAAACAGTAATAAGATCTAAGATATGAACTAAGAAAAATGTTAACTAAAAACACACTAAGCACTAATAGCATAAACACAATACTGTATGCCGAACAACAGCACAAACATAAGTCTGTGTGAGCAGATGAGCACGCATGAACACAGCGGTATGAAATAAAGCAGCAGCAACATGGTGTGATGTTTTTTACAGTGATGATCCTGTTACAAGATTTATCTTGTGCCACTGTATTCAGTACTCATCTGCTCACATAGACTCATGTTCGTGCTGCTGTTGTTTGGCATATTGTTTTTGTACTATTAAGTGTTTAGCGTATTCTTAATTCATATCTTAGCTCTTACTACTGGTACTGTTTTTCTATTACAATTTACACTTTTGTTGGATGTAACCAAGACCCTGTGTACACAATTTCATTCCACCTCATTTACCACATGCGATGCAAATGACAATGAAGAAACTTGACCTTGAACTATTCCCTTTTTAGTTTTCATAAACCAACCAAGAAATGTCAGTTAGACTTTATATATGTCTTTATGATAATCATTACCCAGATAAACAAGAATCAGTCTTGCGTGCAGAAATCCAGATTTTCTATCAAGGTTAAGTCATGTCCTCTGGATGGGTTTTTCATTGTTGAGGACCTGATTTAGCCTTGTTAGATTTATCTACCTGGATTATTGAGCATGTATCAGGACATCCAATTTTTTTTTTTAAAGAAGCAGTTCAGATTTTACTGTTTACATGCACAGATGGACAGCTTCCCCTGTGAGAGGGAGACAACTGTGAGCTGCCAGTCCTCTAAAGGAGAAGCATCTACCGGTAAATGAAATTCTTTCAGACAGAAAATTACTTGCTCAACAGTTACATGATATTAACAAGTTGCTTTATGTTGGAACATTTATCAGCCTTCTGCAGAGCTACGCACTCCACTGGCGGCTTTCTTGATAAAATTGTACAAGAAGATGTGAGTTATACCAAATATGGCACATGGAAACACAACAATCTATCTTAAAGCTGCTGTATGTAGTTTCTGGAAAACGCTGGGACTTAGAACATTTTTGAACAGAGACACCTTTCTGGTCCCTCCCCCTTGCTCTCTGGCTGACCTGCAACTCCGCCTCTTTAGCTCCTCCTCCTCCCAGCGCTGCAGGCTGGGACAGGCGGGGGCAGAGCCATATATATAGAGAGTTCCGACACGCTTTGATCTCGCCGACAGGCGGTCAATCGTTCCAAACAACGGCTATGGAAACCTTGTGGAGCTGTGCCCTCTGGCGGCGACAGAGCGCTACTGCAGGCAGCTTCAGACTGTAACCAGAGCCATGGAACAAATCGCCCCCTCCATGACCCACGTGACTTCCGCATTCCATTCTTACAATGGAACTCTATGGAAGTGTCGCAACTCTCACTTTATATGGCTCTGGGCGGGGGATGAGCTGCGTGAAGCTGACACTCCACCCACATGAACAAAACTCTGTTTTTATTGGCTGGTTCAAAAAACTCTGTTTTTATTGGCTGGTTAACAGCGGGTCACTGTGGGTTTTTATAAATGCTTTTATTACCACCTGGAGAAGCCAGAGGACTATAGTTTTTTTCAGAGATTACCTGTCTAACATCAGTCTGTCAGGAGATAGTGACAGAGAGAAGAAATATGTTAAAAATATATTTTTAGAAAAGTTACATACAGTAGCTTTAATAAGGAAGTCAAAAAACGTTCAATAAAGAAACAACTGGACTTTATTTGTAACAGAAGACGTTTCGCTCTTCATCCGAGGAGCGTTCTCAATTCAAAGAGCAGAGAGTGTTGTTCAGGTTTAAAAGGCTGAGATAAGATTAGGGGTGGACGATTAATCGCATTTGCGATTATGTCGCGATATGTTAAAACGCGATTCTCTAATCGCACGGGCTGCGATTTGACTGGTCACGAGATTTGGTAGTGAACCGCTCTGGCCGCGCGCAGCTCTGAGCGGAGCAAAACAGAGAGAGAGAAGGGAGGAGGAGACTGTGCGCTCCAACACAGTTGCTCCAGGCTCGACAGAAGTCATAAAAGTTATAAATTCAGGTAAGTTAGCTCATTTAAACGTGTATCTGATCTTAGAGGCTGAAACACCGAGACCGCGGGAGATAAACAGAGCGCGAGCTGGTCATGTGACCGGGTCTGTTTTGACTGTGCCCTGTTAGCAGCTAGCTCAGCAAGCTAACGTTCTTCGTGAAAAAGCGCATTAATTATCTGATTTTAAAAAAACAGTTGCGTCGTTAGTGATATGAATTAATACAGAACCAGTAAAAATAATCGCATTTTAAATCGTAATCGCAATTTGTAGAAAAAAAATTGCGATTAGATTATTTTCCAAAATCGTTCAGCCCTAGATAAGATACACACATACCTATGTAGATTGACAAATCACACCTCACACCTTAACAGTAGGGGTTTCTTAAGGTCTTTGTTAGTCTAATTCACAGATGAGGCTCCTCTGTTCCCATCAAGTGTGAAAATCGTCTGGGAATCAGTCCTAAAGCTGCATTATACGTTTTTGAATGTTGGAATCTGATACCTCCTCCTCTGTTAAGAGAAGGTTTTTCTCGCTTAATATAAACCGCTTCCTTCACACCCCTCTCAAACCATCTGTGTTCTCGGTCCAAAATGTGCACATTCTGGTCCTCAAATGAGTGTCCCTTGTCCGTGAGGTGGAGGTGAACAGCTGAGTTTTGTCCAGAGGAGGTGGCTCTCCTGTGATGGGCTATTCGTCTGTGAATAGGCTGTTTAGTTTCCCCAATGTAGAGATCTGAACAGTCCTCTCTGCACTGGACCGCATACACTACACCACTCTGTTTGTGTATGTGTGCTTTCTCAAAAATGAAAAAAAAAAAAAAAAGTTCCCAGTTCAAATCGTGTTTATTTATCCAATGCAGATTAACACAAGGTCAACAGAACAATTAAATGCTCAGGATGAGAAGAACCAATTTGACACACTAAAACAACAAAGAAAAAACAAAAAATATATAAATAAATAAATTATATATAAATCATAGTAATACAAGTTCATAATATAAATAGAATCAAGTTCTTTTTTTTTTGAAGACAGGTTCTCTTAAATATTCCTAATTTTAAAGGTCCTAATGCACCTTAGCATATATAGCATTTCACCATATAAATGTACCTTAAATGTTTCAATGTTAATAGGAGCTGGTTACTTGCAAGAGACTTTGTTTTCATTCTGCAGATCAATACAGTGTTAAGAAATAGTAAAACACCACCAGTGACATTTAGTATATACAATTATTAATGTTTGATAATTTTTTATAAGCAAATTGAAATAAATGTAGCCATCAGAGTCCAATACAATAACCTGGAGGCTAGCGCTGGCATCCTAACTCCACAAACAAAGAAAAAAACAAACTCACCAGTTCCCACTTGCAGTCAGCTGAAGGCTTTTTTTTTTTTTTACAAACAGAGCCATCTAAAAGTTGAGAGGCATATCAGTCAGGAATGGTAATATAATAATATACCGGTAAGCATTGTTTAAAGACTAGCATTAGCATGCTAGCTCCAGAAACAAACTCCCCAGTTGCCACTTTTAGAATAAGTCAGCTGAAGGCTTTTTCATAAACAGAGACTTCTAAAAGTTGAGAGGCATGTCAGTCAGAAATGGCAAATAGGCATTAGATAAAGGGCTTTCAATTGTTTAAAACCTACCTGGCTTGAGTCTCTGCACGTCTCATTTCCCAGACAAAAAAAAAAAAGACTGGAAGCACATGATCGGGGCGCCCGTGGCGTAGTGGTAATGGCAGTCGTCCCCCGATCGGAAGGTTGGCGGTTCGAATCCCGGTTCCCCACACCATGTGTCTTTGTGTCCTTGGGCAAGACACTTAACCCCAAGTTGCTCCCGGTAGGACTGGAAAGCACCTTGCATGGTAGTCTGCCGCTACCGGTGTATGGATGTGTGTAGCATTCAATGTGTGTAGCACTTTGAGATTTTCACTAATGAAAAGTGCGTTATAAATTGAATTCATCATCATCATCGGTAGGTATAGCTTACGTTGGACGTGTCCAGGGCACAGAAATCTGCGCCCAGCATCTTCCCATTGTTTTGTAACGTTGTGGAATAACTGCGCATGCGCCATTCATAACGAGAGTCTATGGATAAGATTTGTGCACCCCCAGGACCAGAAATACGTCACCAATCAGAAAACGTTATTCGAAACAAACAATTTAACTCATCATTACTCGTAAAATATGTGTCCTACACAACTAAAAACATATACAGTATGCATATATTTAGAAATATTTTTGTTTTATTATTTCATTTTTATTAAAAAAATGTTTTAAGTCTTCAATGTAAAATGTTGAATAGCTCTAGAAGTTCCAGTGGGGCGGCGCATTAGCGCCCCCTATTGGCCGGCCACCCATGCTACATAGGTGTGTGTGTATCTTATCTCAGCCTTTAAAACCTGAACCCCACTCTTGGCTCTTTGAATTGAGAAAGCGCCTCGGATGAAGAGCGAAACGTCTTCTGTTACAAATAACGTCCAGTTGTTTCTGTATTGAACGTTTTTTGATTTTATCATGTCCTGGATGACTGAGAATCTTCACCAACATAATAAGGAAGGTGCTGCTGTGCATGTAGCTTTTTAAAGAAGCTGTAGCACTTTAGTGTGTGGATGGAAGGTAAAACCTTGAGTGTGTGCATTTGTATTGTCATAACCTGAAAGGAAGGTAGTGTTTCTGGCTACAATCCACTGGACAGCATCTTTTTAAACTTTACAGACTTGAATGCAGCTGTCAGGAGACCTTTTTAGATATCCCTGCTGCTGTCGGTCAAAGTGGCCCACTGGGTGGGTGTCTGGCTCTTTTCAGAAAGTTCTTCGACCCTTTCAAGCTTCCCAAAGTTTGTTACATGTAAGTGTTGTGACAAAGTAGATTTATTCCTTTCTGTTTGTTTCACAAAAACATTTTGTTTTAATCTAAAAAAGCTAAGTCTGGTCATCTGGACATTCAAAAAACAAAACAAAACAAAGCAAAAAAATTGTAGAAACGTTTTGTCTTTCGTTTCGGCAGCTCAGAACACCACACACAGAACACCATGGACTTTGTGGATAAGGTGAGGGATGTCATCATGGAGACTGATGAAACAATGGTCTCTTTTGATGTTACATCACTCTTTACGTGCATTCCTGTTGATGAGGCAGTAGAGGTGGTCTGTTTAAGGTTAAAATCAGACACCACTCTGAACAGCAGGACCACGCTTTCCACAGAGCAACTGTGTCAACTCTTGAAACTGTGCCTGCAGTCAACCTACTTCACATATGGGGAGCAATATTATAGGCAGAAACATGGGTGTGCTATGGGGTCTCCAGTTTCTCCTATTGTTGCCAACCTGTACATGGAGGAGGTAGAAAAGAGAGCCTTGACGTCCTTTTCAGGGAGACCACCAAGTCATTGGTTCAGGTATGTTGACGACACCTGGGTTAAAATTAAATCTCAGGAAGTCCAACATTTCACTGATCACATCAACTCTGTGGATAAATATATCAAGTTCACAGGAGAAGATGTAAAAAAAATGGTAGGTTGGCTTTCATGGACTGTGAGGTCTCTGTTTCTGGTAGAGGAAATTTGCAAACTGAGGTGTACCGCAAACCCACTCACACAGACCAGTATTTGCAGTTTGACTCCCATCACTCGCTGGAGCACAAGGTAGGAGTCATCAGGACTCTGTACCACAGAGCAGACAGCGTCCCCACTAACTCAGGAGCCAGACAGAAGGAGAAATCACACACAAAACAGGCTCTAGAGAAATGTGGATATCCTAACTGGGCCTTCCTGAAAGCAGAGAAGAAACCCAAACAGGACTCCAGCCAACCATCAGGTGAAAAGAAGGAACCCAGACCCAGACCAGTGGTCATTCCATATGTTGCGGGAGTTTCAGAGACATTGAGACGTTTATTTTCTAAACACAACGTCCCAGTGGCTTTTAAACCCCAAAATACATTACGGCAAAGACTGGTTCATCCCAAAGATCCAGTCCCCCGGCACAAACAGAGTAATATTGTGTATGCTGTTCAGTGTCAGGAGGGCTGTGATCAGTCTTATATCGGGGAAACTAAACAGCCACTGGCCAAAAGGATGGCCCAGCACAGAAGATCAACATCATCAGGTCAGGACTCTGCGGTCTACACTCATCTCCAGGCCAGCGGTCACTCTTTCAGGGATGAAGATGTTCACATCCTTGATAGAGAGGAACGATGGTTTGAGAGAGGAGTAAAGGAGGCCATCTTTGTGAAAAGAAACCGTCCATCATTAAACAGGGGTGGAGGCCTCCGGGTTCAACTGTCCCCCTTATACAACGCTGTTATTGCTAGTATCACTCAGCCCTCTGTGAATAGCAAACAACCATCAGGGTGCTAACGATCCATCGTTAGGCTGATGGTCCTCCTTGATCATGTGAGCAGCTGGTTTCAGGCTGTCATCAGCCAACTGGTCGATCCACTGTGAGAGGGTGCTATTTATAAGACTGAGCTGAATACAGCAGCTCAGACTGAGGAAGTCTTTCGGACGAAAGACGAAACGTTTCTACAATTTTTTTGTTTTGTTTTGTTTTTTGAATGTCCAGAGGACCAGACTTAGCTTTTTTAGATTTTTCTACCTGGATTATTGAGCATGCATCAGGGTATTTTGTTTTAACATTTGCATAGCTAAAATTTTGAGAACAATGTCTTTCTATTAAATGGTAAATGGAGCTTACTTATATAGCGCTTTGCAGCCCCCTTTGAGGGGCCCCAAAGCGCTTCACAGTACCAATCATCCACCCATTCATACACACATTCATACACCGGTAGCGGTAGACTGCCATGCAAGGCGCCAACCAGTCCCACCGGGAGCAACTCGGGGTTAAGTGTCTTGCCCAAGGACACAATGAGGTATGCCGTGACCGGGGATAGAACTCGTGACCTTCCGGTCCTGAGCCGGTTGCCCTGCCTCTACACCATCTCGGCCCCTAAATTAAATCAACTTTAAGCAAATTGGGTACATAATTTTTTATCAATGATCCGTGAAATACTTTTCCCTTATTCAAGTTAATTTGGGCCGACTGAATTCACGGTTTAATTTGCGAGGAATTATCTGTGCATACACTTGGCCTCACACTTTTGTCGGTGCATGAAGTAGATCTGGGAGACTGGATTGTGCCAAGGCACGGGTTTGTGTACAAGAAAAAAATAATTGGTAAAAATAACTACCATAATTTTTTCCTACTCTCTGAAGGGCAAGAATCTTGATGAATTTGGTCATCTCTGGCATGAAAATTGCTATCCAAAGTAGGAATGCACAATATTATTGGCATGGTATCAGCTGATATTAGCGTTAAAATTAAATACCAGACATCAGCCATTCCATCAAAATAACTCACCAATATATAATATCCAAGTATATCCAAATAAATATAATCCAAGTTGGTGTTGCATCATTTTCAGCCTCCTTTTTGGCATCTGCATTTGGTATCAGGGCAAACTGACAAAGACCATGTAGAATAATGTAGTATTTTAATTCCATTGCAGATAAAGCTATGTAGTCTCTGTAAGTAGATATACGGGAAAAATATTGGTACTGGTATCAGTTATCAACCAAATACGTTTTAACATATTGGCATATCCGATATCGGACAAAAATCCAATATTGTGCGTCTCTGATCCAAAGTTGGGTGAATGACTGCTGAGACATTTTTGGAGCACCAGAAGTACCAATCTTCAATTTTGCTGTGCATTAGCTTCTCGCCAAAGAAGTAAGAACTTTTGCCAGAGCTGTCCAAACTTTTCAATGATGAAAAATGCTGATGGAGAGCTAGTCGCTACAGAGAAGGACACACTGGAAAGATGAGGAGCCAACCACAAGCCTGAATGGGCACCATATTCTATATAGGAGGCACTGGTGCATTTTTGCACCGTAACGTCCTCAAAGGAGAGGGTGCTACTCCAAAAGCATAAGCTTGGGAGAAGAGAGTGGGAGAGACAAACACACACACACACAAAGAATGGCTGAACAAACCCAGGAGTTTGTTAAAAATATCATGATCTGCTCTATGCCACGCCCACTTCTCTGCCACAATCATGTTCATGCCCTGCTGCACTTGATGCCTGATCTATATAAGAGTTCCATTCACACCAAGTCTAAGCCAGATATTCTGATCGTCTCATGACTGAAGCATCCAGCAATCTCATTCATGTTCTTGTCCCTGACACCTTTTCATGACCACCCTTGTCTTCTTGCCCATGACGGATTACTTCAGCCATCAGATATCTGGACTTCAAACCTTGCTCTGCCTCTTGACTACCGATCCGCGTTAAGTCCATGTTAAGTATTGCCTTTTCTGACTTTTTTGTGAATGACCCATGCTCCTGTTTTTTTTTTTACCATGACCTCAGAACCAAGCTCCTGACTCTGAAGAGAAGGGTTTTGGTCTGACCGTCCAGGCTCACTATAATTATTATTATACACCAGGGATGCCATCGCAGCACCTGCAACTCCTTCTTTCCCTGTGATCAAGCTCTCCAGGTTACTGTTGACTTTCCCCCTCAGGACTTTGTCTCCTGATAGATCTTGATAAATCTTTTTATTTCACTCCTGTGTGTGGTTGAGTTTCTGGGTCCCACACATTGCAAAATGTATCTTAAATCTGCTCAAAATGAACTCTCACAAGATAGGAGAGTGAACATCTGTGCTTAGAGAGTGAAGTAAGAGTGCATATGCTCGCATATCCATCTGTTGGATATATTTAGCTGTTTGTTAATATGTAATATAATGCATTGCTTTCCATTCACCAATATGTGATAATATAACTACTGTGTTATTATACACCAGGGATGCCATAACCAATTGGCTTTGGTTTATAAATGCCAATGTACCAACTTGTGCAGCTGTGCTTCGAAACCTTATGTACAGATGTATGTGTAGGCTAACAAGCTCTGTAAATAGCATAATTTATACTCTGACCAACCCCAGACAAAGCTCTGTTAGGTTAACTTCTAGTCTGTGGAATCACTGGTGCCTTAATTTATTTGGCAATGGATGAACATTCTGTTTTTACTGTGTCTTGTTGATGTTATCTTTTTTTTTTTTGTTTGTTTGTTGTTGTTTTGTTTTGTTTGTTACCTCTTGAACCGTTGAATCTCTCACTCTTCATCATCATGGCAGGGCTTTAATCTGGTCCAGGGCTTGTTGACAACATCAGTTAGTTTTTTCATAAAGAGCTGAACTTTTTGAAGTGTTGACGTGATGAATGTCTCATAGCGACTCTCAGCAACTTTAAAGCCTGCGCATATAACAACGTTCAGAGATTTAAAAACTCATACAGCTTGTGTTATTGCTCTGGACCGCTCTGATTACCTGATGAAGTAGTTTTAATGCAGCTGTTGTTAGCGCTGTTTCAGCAACAACTGATGTTTTTTCGTTCACGTTCGGATGACATAGTTTCCAGCGCGTTCACGTTAGACGTGTTGCTGCTGCAGAGAGCTGCGTCACGCAGCTGCTGCAGAGTCTTCATGAAACAAAGTCCACACAAGCTGCGTGTGCGCTCGTCTTTTAACAAGAAAGCTATAACGTTCACAAACAGGAGACCGCACGAGATGCTAACGGCTAAATGCTGCGCGTGCTGCGCGATAATAGCTCCGTGCTGAAACGCGCCCAGGAAATTTTGTTCCGCGGTGCATATATTCCCCTGTTAAGAACGTTTAATGAGTGAAAAAATAACCAAAACGGTACGCAAGTGGACCGAACCGAACGTGGTGTACCGAAACGGTTTGGTATACCCATTACAACCGTTACATGCCTAATTGCTACGGCAATGGCTAATGGGCATCCAAATAAATAAATAAAAATAAAGCATGCAAAATTAACCAACACATTTGTCAGTAGGGAACCCTCGACCTACGAACGAGTTCCGGACCTAAGGACCGTTCGTATGTCGAAAAAAATGTAAGTCGAATCATATAGTAAAAAAAAAATTTAATTACTTTTTTTTTTTTTAAATAAATAAATACATGTATAGTGCTGTACAGTCACCAAGCACTTAGCCTATCCTAACACAGTTTTTAAAGATGAAGGAGTCAGTTGAATTGTCTCCCTTTCACATAAAGTGAAAGTGAAAGTACCGGTAGCTCCTTTTATGTGAATGGAGCCTGCTGGGGAGACAATTCCACTCACTCCTTAACTGTGTTAGGATAGGCTAAGTGCTTGGTCACTGTACAGTACAGTACTGTACATGTATCTATTTATTAAAATATATATTTATTTATTTAAAAAAATGTAATGTATAAAAAGATAAATGTACAGGACTGTACAGTCACCAAGCACTTAGCCTATCCTAACACAGTTAAGGAGTCAGTTGAATTGTCTCCCTCCTCCCCAGCAGGCTCCATTCACATAAAGGGAGCTACTTTCACCTTATGTGAAAGGGAGACAATTCAACTCACTCCTTCATCTTTAAAAACTGTGTTAGGATAGGCTAAGTGCTTGGTGACTGTACAGTACTGTACATGTATTCATTTGTAAAAAAAAAAATACAGTGCGTTCGTAAGTCCGAGTTGCCGTAGGTCGGGGGTCGTGGGTCGTGGGTTCCCTGTACTGTATATGCATTTAGCATCTATTACGTGAAGTTATCCCCTTTGCGTTACAACTGCAAATGATTGTAGAATGATGTGCTTGTGCTTAAAGCCCTCTGATCCCAGCGGTTGCAGTCTGAAGCAGCACAGCGCAGATCAGCGGCTCAGCTGGTGATCATTTCAGGCACTGAGCTGGCATTCGTTGTAAGATCAGCTCAGCAGAGAAGAGCCTGAGCTTGTGATTTGTCGGCTGCTTTTTGACAGCTGCTCAGAAACTTGTTTGCACATTAACACAGAATAATTCATATCTATGTATGTATATACACACACACACACACACACACACACACACACACACACACACACACACACACACACACACACAC
>JBBPBX010000923.1:80050-90330 GCA_038048925.1 Garcialebias charrua | reverse complement strand
CTAAAAAGTTGTTTTTCACTGCAAAAAGAAGCTGAGGACGTGTTTACGGATTTTTATTAAAAGCTTTGTGTGACAAATGCAATGCTAAAGAGCTCAAACCACACTGAGCATTCACCATTTTGAGAACCGAAAAACAGGGAGAGACAGCCCATGTCACGTCAAGAGGCCTCCCTCCCATTTTTCTTAAAGAGACACGCTGCTCGCTCCCTCACTATCCATCCTTCGGTTCAAACAGTATTATACTGCCATCTGGTGGTCATAAAAGGTACTACATGCAAAAATTAACCAACATTTCTTCTTAAATTTGACAACAATCTCTAATTATTGTCAAATTTCAAACAATATTATCGTTTATCGCAATAATTTCTGAGACAATTAATCGCCCAGTAAAATTTATCGTGACAGGCCTAGTTCGAGCCCAGGTTGCGTCAGGAAGGGCGTCCGTCGTCAAACGATTGCCAACTCTTTCATGGCATGTTAGCTTTCAATGGGGGAACCTGTAGAAAGGGGCAGCCGGAAAAAAAAAAAAACTTTTCATCCATCCATCTTCATCCATCGTTTGGATTGTACTTATATAGCACCTTCCTATCTTATCAAGATACTCAAATCTCTTTACAACACAATCTGTGCCTCATTTACCCATTCATACAGCACTACTAGATCTATACAGAGAATAATCAGAGCTTTATCGCATTTATACACCAATGGGACACACATCGGAGGCAATGCGAGGTTCAGTGTCTTGCTCAGGGACACTTTGGCATGTGACCGCTGGTGGAATTGAACCCCCAACTTTTGCATTGGAGAACGACTGCTCTAACCACTCAGCCACAGCCGTTTGTTGCTTAGTTACGGAGGCAGCAGGTCTCCTCAGCTCCTCCTGGGGGATCCCAGTCCAAAGAGGGTGTTGTGGAAGCTTTTTAAGGGCTACTTGTATCAACACTATATTTAATTTCCTGTCGCGAGGCAGCGGAAACTCCATTTTCCATGTCTGTTCTTTTACCAGTTGTTTTTATTCCTCCCTGCCTTCATAATCCGCTCTCGGTTCCTTCCTCTCAGCGCCTCCAAGCCTCTCGCGTCTCCACGTTTCATCCGTCGCTCCTCGTCCTCAGATCTCCCCGACCATCCATCTCCGTCCTCCCACGCACATCAGCCCTTCACCTTTTATTACTTCACAGCTGGAGACCACTTAGCACGAGTGTGTACGTGGGTGACAAAATGTGTGTTTGTTGTACACTTATCATTATGAGCTCCATAATACCATTAAGAGCGGGAATATGTTTCCCCATAAGAGCCTTTTATCTCACTCTCTCTGATGGCCTCCCTCCAACTCTGGTGTTTGCGTTGCTTCTGCTCAGAGGAGAAGAGCTGTGCGACAAACAGTCAGAAAGATGTTTGGAAATATTTAGGCCAACTCTCAAGGCGACGGCGGCTCTCTGCACTTATCGGGAGTTTTAGCAGAACGAGGAGCTTGTTGTATAAGAAGAAGAACAAGACAAGAACAAGAAACACAAGAACAAAAACAACAACAAGAAGTAGAAGAACAAGAACAAGAAGTAGACAAATTCAATTCAGTTCAATTCAAAAATACTTTATTTATCCCAGAGGGAAATTGAAAGTTGTTGTAACTCGTCATCCTGGTTTCATTAAAGAGTTCTTCTAGATGCTGAAGACTGTGGCCAGGAAAGATCTCCTGTATCGATCTGTCCTACAGCAGATCTGAAGAAGCCTCTGACTGAAGACACTCTGTCGTTGTATGACAGTCTGATGAAGAGGATGCTGAGGGTTGTCTATAATGTTCTTCATTTTATGAAGAATCCTTCTTTGAGCAGTCATCCCCAAAGGTTCTAGAGGAGTCCCCAGAACTGATCCAGCCTTCTGTATGAGCTTGTTGATCTTTTTAAAGTCACTTGCTCTGCTGCTGCTACCAGCAGATGATGGCAGAAGAGATAGTGCTCTCTACAACAGAGTTATTGAAGATATGCAGCATCTTATTGCAAACACTGAAGGACTTCAGCTTCCTTAAGAAAAACAGTCTGCTCTGTCCCTTCTTCTGGATGGCTTCACTGTTGCATCTCCAGTCCAGTCTGTTGTCCAGGTGAACCCTAAGGTATTTCTACTTCACCGCTTCCACTTCTTCTCCCATGATCAAAAAAGGCGTTCAATACAGAACAACTGGACTTTATTTGTAACAGAAAAACGTTTCGCTTCTCATCCGAGGAGCTTTATCAATTCAGTGAGCAGACTGTGAGAGGGAGAAGTTATAACCATTGACACGCACCAACATA
The DNA here is from genome assembly GCA_038048925.1 of Garcialebias charrua. Lineage (NCBI taxonomy): Eukaryota > Metazoa > Chordata > Actinopteri > Cyprinodontiformes > Rivulidae > Garcialebias > Garcialebias charrua. The sequence goes on along the minus strand of JBBPBX010000923.1, from coordinate 88,042 downwards.
TGTAAATTGGAAACTAACACCCACACATACTTGGGATAACACGTACCTGTGACCCATTCAAAGTTCAGTGTGTGAAAACAGAGCGTACAGAAAACACACACACATCCTACTGTATGTAAATTGACAAGTCACACCTCGCACATTACAGAGACGTGTCAAAGTCTTTGTTAGTCTAATTCACAAACGAGGCTCCTTTGTTGTCATCAGGTGTGAAAACGTCTGGGAACCAAACCCAAGGCCGCACCATAAGTTTTAGAAATTTGGAATCTTAGACCTCCTCCTCTGTTTAACGATGGTTTCTCTCTTTTTACATAAATCGCCTCCTTCACACCCCTCTCAAACCACCTGTGCTCTCGGTCCAACATTTGCACATTCTGGTCCTCAAAAAGAGTGTCCCTTGTCTGTGAGGTGGAGGTGAACAGCTGAGTTTTGTCCAGAGGAGGAGGCTCTCCTGTGTTGGGACATTCTTCTGTGGATGGGCTGTTTAGTTTCTCCAATGTATAAGTCTGGACAGTCCTCGCTGCACTGGACTGCATAAACTACACCACTCTGTTTGTGTGTGGGTGTTTTGTCCTTAGGGTGGACCAGCCTCTGTCTGAGAGTCCTGCTGGGTTTGAAATGTACTGGGATGTTGTGTTTGTTGAAAATCCTTCTGAAATTCTCTGATAGTCCAGCAACATAAGGGATGACAATGTTTTTCGTCTGTTCTCCTTTTTCTGTTCCTTATTGTGTTTTGTAAATTTCCTCGCTGACTTGACAAAAGTCCAATTAGGGTTAGGGTTAGGGTTAGGGTCTTGCGTTTGGACGACCCTATTATCCCATGGAGTCGGTGAATTTGTGAGATCTTTGTCTTTTGTGGAGTCATTGAACGCCTTGTAAGGTTTGATCTGATTTCGATGTACCCATTTAGCAATTGGCTCTTTGCGGCGTTTGCTGATTTTGTAGACAATTGAAGATGTTTTGTCTTTGTCTTGGGCATGACCTAACATCACCCCCCTGTGGTCATGGGGGGCCACGCATGCAGGTGAGGACGTCCGTCCAAACAAAGAAATGGACAAAACCGTCCTGTCCATCAAAGGAGCAGCAAACAAACTAAAGATGTTCTTTTTTTTTTTTTTTTAAAGCAGAAACTGTTGCATTTATCTGGAAGTTAAAGCACCATTTTGAGGCAGTTGTTGACCACTGGACACATATTTGGACTAGAGATTGTAGAGCCACTTAAACCCATCATACAACTACCATGACTGTAGTAATTTGTCATTGAAACACACAATTAGTATTCTTAATATAGAAAACCCTGAGGTTGAGTTATAGGCCCATCTGTTTGCTCCCTCTTTAAGTTTTATTATGCAAAGTTCTGCACTTTAAACTGATTTTTTTTATAGCGCACAAAGGGCGCACAAAGTGAAGCGTGTCCATAAATCCAGCCAACTCAAGAAAATGACCCGTGAGCTCCTGCAGCTCTGAGACGCTCGGACTGAAAAACAAATTGTGCCATTTCTTCCTGCCAAACAAAGGCAACATTGCCCGGTGGCTGCAAATCAAAACTGGAGCCAGAAGGGAACGAGAGGAGATGGAGACCATGATATAAGAAGAGGTTTTGTCCATTAGGTAATGCAATGAGTTTCAAACTAATCCAATCAACGAGTCTCTGCAAACTTTAGAGTCAGTCAAGCTGCCAGGACACAAAACATATCTATTAAAGCAGTTTAAAGATTATATCTGGAATGTTTCAAACTTGCCTTTACTCAATGCTTTCCTTTCTTTTTTTCTATTTATGTCGGTGGGTTTTCTGTGTTCAGTGAACCAGTAGCAGTGTGTCTGTTTTGTGTCGGTGTGTTGACAGAGCGAAGCCTCAAAGTTTCTGACATGGGAACTTTCCAGGGAGCAGATGTCAAAATGTAATCAGGTACTGGAGAAATGGAGAGAATATGAGACAGAAAGTAAGTTGAAAAAGGTGGAAGGGAAATATGGTTCTATTTTCATAAATTCTGGTTAGGTCCCATGAATTCCCATGCAAAGTTTCCAACTTTGAAAAATCAGAAAATTTTCAAGCCCTACATGCCATCCAGCTACTTTCCTTTCAGTACAAGGATCAAACTTCCTTAAAAACCACATTGGTGTTTTGACTAGAGTTCAAAGGTTCAAGGTTCTTTATTGTCATTTGCGTCACATGTGGTACATGAGGTGGAACAAAATTGTGTACTCAAGGTCCCAGTTACACCCAAAAATAACAAAAATCATATACAGTATAAGGATCTAAGATAAATGCTAAAGGAACGTTAAAAGAGTGGACCCACTATGGCGCAGGGGTTAAAAGTTGGGATGCACCAATCCACATTTTTTAACTTCTGATCCGATCCCGATACCCAACTCTGGATATCGGCCGATACCATCCCAATATCATCATCATTATTGATTTTATACGAGGCTGTAATAATCTCCTCTCTATAGGCAAGTACAATTTGTACAAATAGATGCATGCAGGGAGGATGCCATCTCTTCCATGGTCCACACTGCTCTCACCCACCTGGATCAGAAGGACTCATACGTGCGTCTGCTCTTTGTGGACTTCACATCTGCCTTCAACACCATGATCCCCCAAACTCTGATAGACAAACTATCTACACTTGGACTAAGCCCCTCCATTTGTAACTGGGTACTAGACTTCTTAACAGACAGACCACAGTCCGTGAAGATTCACAACTTCTCCTCCTCCACCATAACCCTCAGCACTGGCTCTCCTCAAGGATGTGTGCTGAGCCCCCTTCTGTTCACTCTGCTCACATATGATTGTACAGCCACACTTCCAGGCTGTCATATTGTTAAGTTTGCAGATGATACAGCGGTGGTGGGATGCATCACAAACAATGATGAGTCCAGCTACAGACAGGAGGTGGAACACCTGGAGAGCTGGTGCAAAGAGAATAATCTTCACATGAATGTGAAGAAGACAAAGGAGATGATTGTGGACTTCAGAAGGAATAAACACACCCACGCCCCACTGAAAATAGGTGGGATCTGCAGTGGAAGTGGTCTCCAGCTACAAATACTTGGGTGTACACATGAATGATAACCTCAGCTGGAGCAACAACACCACCAGCCTGATCAAGAAAGGTCATCAGAGACTCTACTTCCTCAGACGGCTGAGACGAGCTGGTCTGAGCAGCCCAGTTCTCACCTCGTTCTACAGGTGTGCAGTGGAGAGCATCCTGTGCTCCAGCATCAACGTGTGGCATGGAGGCTGCACAGTTGCAGAGAGGAAAGCTCTACAGAGAGTGGTGAAGGCTGCACAGAAGTCTGTTGGAGTCAGTCTCCCCACCATCACAGACATTTACACCTCCAGATGCAGGAAAAGAGCCACCTGCATCATGAAAGACCTCACTCACCCAGCACACTCACTCTTTGCCCCACTCCCCTCAGGACGGAGGTTGAGGAGCATCAAATGTAGAACCACTAGACTGAGGAACAGCTTCTACCCTGAGGCTGTTAGACTCATGAATGAATAAATAAAAATAAAATAAAAATAACACTGCAAAATATCACATCATGCTGATGCTGATCTGTTTTCTTGTTGCTGTGTTCATCTGTGACCATCCGCTCATACAGACTCATGTTCGCGCTGCTGTTTATAATGATGTTTTTTTTTCCACTATATTAGGGCTTAGTGTATTACTAGTTGATGTTTTTCTTAGTTAATTCTAGACGTTATTACTGTTTTTCTCTTGCATTTGTTGTTGGATGTAACTGGGACCCCGTGTACATAATCTCGTTTTCATCACGTGTATCACATGTGGTGCAAATGACAATAAAGACTCTCTGACTCTGACTCTGACTGACTCTGACTCTGATGCATGTCCAAAAAGGCAACATGAGTTAAGTTTTATGGATACGTTTCAAAGTTACAATTATATCCTGCTAACACCAAACATGTTTTTTTTTTTTATTCCTATCTTTAAAGTGAATATTAAAATGATTAGATGGCTTCAAACACCTGCTAAGTTCATGGCATACACCAACACAGACACGTTCTTGATTTTAGTATTTTACATCGCTTTATAATGTAGCTGTTTTGTTTCTTTTTATATAAAGTATATATATTTTCGTGTATTTTTCAATTCATATGCTTTTTGTGATTGTCTACTGTTGTTCTGATAAGTATCTCCTGGGGGGTAAACTGTATCTTGGCTGCAAGTATCAAGCTGTGAAATCCTTAGTTTTCTACAATTGATAGCAGTTGGTCATTAATTATGATGCAGTTTAGCAGCTTCTCAGTAAACGTTCGAGCTCTGGGGTTCAGCGGTGTGTTATTTTCGTTCAGTCCAGAGAAGGCAGTCTGATTTGGGTCAAACTCAGGGCGGCTGACCCAAATCAGACTGCTTTCTCCGGATTGAACGAAAATAACACACCGCTGAAGCCCCGGAGCTCGAATGTCCAACGTAAAACTAACTTTACCGCTGTTTCATGTGGCGCTATGGCTCTGCAGACGTACGTTGCTGTCTTGCGGTGTTTAGTGTAAAAATACTTCCGCACAGCGGACATGTTGCGATAAAAGTTGGTTAGCCGTTAGCCACAGTGCTACTGCAGGTTTAAACTGGCTGCAAACTATGGAATGGATTTCCTGCATGTGAGGCGGGTCTTATTACTCTGGGTTCATGAGACACGCCTCTGTTCAGGAAATCCATTCCATAGTTTGAAGCCAACGTGCAGAGCAGCTGGCAGAGAATCACTTGAGAAGTTTCATCAGACACAGACATGCATCATGGATCGGAAATCTCTGCAGGTTGGTTCGGAAAAATCTGATACAGGTAGTCCTCGACTTACGACGGAGATCCGTTCATACGCTGTGTCGTAAATTGAATTTCGGCGTAAGTCGGAACATACGTACATACTGCACCTTATACGTACAGTACTGTATTTTACCAAGAATTTAGCCTATCCTAACACAGTACCCTACATAATTATCAAAATACACATACATTTGGGAGCCATAATGAAGGGGAAAAATAGTTAATTTCCTACTGGGATGCTGGTGAAGCCTTTCCTCCGTCCCTCCTCCGTATTCTGTATGGCGTTTATGTCATAAAACCGCCGTCCAGCTCGGTCCATCCTCCGTACGTATTCGTTTACGACGTAAAACCACGCTCACAGTACACACAGTAACAGTAAGTTGTACTATGTACAGTTTTGTTTTGTTTTTTGAATGTCGAGAGGACCAGACTTAGCTTTTTTAGAGAGTACTGTACAGGGCAGCTGTAGCCTCCGCAGCTAGTAAAACCGGAAACTGCGTAACTCGGCTTTTCAAAATAAAAATTTCAAAATAATTGTTTTTTTTTTTTAATGGGAGATGCGTCGTAACTGCGAAACGTCATAACTCGAGACCGTTGTAAGTCGAGGACTACCTGTACTTAAATTATGTTGGTATTGGAGCTCGACACTATACTGGATCGGATCGGCCCTGTCTCTAGTTAAGAGCGCGTCCCATGTTCAAGGCTAGCAGCGATCACGGGTATGAGTCCTGGTCCCGACGACCTTTCCACAAGGTCTCCCCCTCTCTCTCACCCTGTTTCGCCCCCACCCTCTAGTCTACAACAAAAATAGACCACTAGAGCCTCAAAAATGAAAAAAAAAAAAAATAAAAGAGTGGACCCACTTTAGAAGATGAACGTTTGATTAATCACTTCTATCTATCCATCCAACCATCCATCTATCATCTTTTACCTGCTTCTTCCTTTTTGGGTCACCTGGGGGTCACTGGTGCCCATATCCAGCTGTCAATATGCGAGAAGCAGGGGACACCTTGGACAGGTCTCAGTGCATCACAGGGCCACATAGAGACAAATGAGACAAACAACCATTCACTCTCTCACTCACACCTAGGGACAATTTAGAGTTACCAATCAGCCTAACATGCATGTTTTTGGTCTGTGGGAGAAAATCGGAGTACCCGACAAAACCCACGCATTCACGAAGAGAACATGCAAACTCCACCCAGAATGGCTCCCCGGCTGGGATTCAATCCAGCGACCATTTCGCTGAGAGGTGGCAACTCTACCAACTGTGCCACCGTGCCACCCTAGTCACAAGTAGTGTATAAAACAATCATTTAAAAGGTAAAGCAGAGACACTTTAAAAGCAGGTTTAGTGTTGTTGGGGAGAACAAACGTCTTTGTTGAGAACCCAACGTTCACAAAAATCTCCAAAGTTTTGTAGGCAGGTTTGATCAAAAAAAAGAAAGGATTTTTTTAATTATTATTTTATCTTGTTTATACGGTGGCCCCAAGGTGTAAATGAACAACATTTAAAAAAACAGAATTACATTTGGAAAAACACAACATTTGAAAAAACGGAATTACATTTGAAAAAACGAAATTACATTTGAAAAAACGGAATTGGCCCGAATCACATTAGACCCAAAAAACGGAATTACATTTGGAAAAACACAACAAAAACAACAAAAACACAACATTTGAAACACCTTGGGGCCACCGTACGTTTATGATGAAAAAAATAAAATAAAGTATGGTAGAAGCCTTTCCATGTCTTTATGTCCAGTTTGGATCATGAGATCAGCTGTGGCATAATCCCTCAGCAACAGTGTGGAGATTATCTGTCAGATCCAGTAAATCTGAATAATTCCTGGAAGAGCAGTAAGCGATCTGCACGTTATTTTTCAAAGCATCTACAAAAGTGGAATAAAAAAGGATCTTGTCAGCCACTTACATGGGGTGCTCTTACAGCATATATACAGTAGTTCCAGATACAGCAATTGAAGAATTAAAAATGCTACCCTGCTGGTCAAAGTTCACACCAGGACCCCAAGGCTCTTTTCTTTATTTCCTGGCAGAACAGGTCTTGAGGATGTCCACACAAGTAGGAAAATGGCGTCTTTGTGTTAGTTTACAGACCACTTTTAAGTCCAGGATGAGCTGAAAATTACAACATCAAATCTAGCAGCAACAACAACCTTGTCGATGTTAGCTTTGGATAGAAAAATAAAGTCACTTCAAGTTTTGGTTCTAAAATCTTTCACCATTTTTCAATAATTGTATTGTTTTATGTTATTTCTTTAAATGAAGAGCGTCGTTTCACATCCTGTAACTGCTAACACTTAGCTGTTCTGTTGACGGCTCTTGGACTGGTGTTGATGCCGATTCCCGAGTTTTACTGAAGAATCCATTATATGGATATACTGTATATAATCCAATATATGCAAGTATATTTGTATATATGTGTATTAGTTAATTAATCTGGCCTCCAGTTCTAATGGTAAAAACCTTTGTGTAATTTTTGATCAGGATATGTCAAAACGTTACTAGAACTACCTTCTTCCACCTAACATTAGAAACATCTTATCTAAAAATGATGCAGAAAAACTGGTTCATATGTTTGTCATGTCTACACTTGACTATTGCAATGTTTTTTTTTTATCTGGGTGTTCAAATACTTCTTTAAAAAGTCTTCAGTTGATCCAAAATGCTGCTGCCAGAGTCTTAACTGGAGTTAGTAGGAGAGATCATATCTCTCCAGTTTTAGCTTCTCTTCACTGGCTCCTTGTCAAATCCAGAATTTAATTCAAAATCTTGCTTCTAACCTACAAAGCCCTCAACAACCTAGCTCCATCTTATGTTACAGATCTTATTGTTCCATATTTTCCTGACAGAGCACTTTGCTATCAGACTGCAGGTTTACTTGTGGTCCCTAGAGTTTCCAAAAGCACAACGGGACGAAGATCTTACAGTTATCAGGCTCCTCTCTTGTGGAACCAAGTTCCAGTTTCTGTCCATGAGGCTGACACATTGTTCAGTTTGAAGACCTTACTTTTTGATAAATCCTATAGTTAGGGTTAGTTTGTTATGCTGCTATAGTCTTAGACAACTGGAGGACAAATTGACCTCATTTCTTTAAATGAATCGTTAAAATTTAATAGTTTTCATTTGATACTATTTCTATCTTAACGTGATTCTTGACCTGCCATTGTGTATCTGTTCC